>VMDR010009246.1:0-34003 GCA_007922815.1 Macrotus californicus
TGTGGGGAGAGAGGGGGGAAAGGTACAGGGAATAAGAAGCATAAATGGTAGGTAGAAGATAGACAGGGAGAGGTTAAGAATAGTATAGGAAATGTAGAAGCCAAAGAACTTACATATATGACCCATGGACATGAACTAAGGGGAGGCGGAATGTGGGTGGGAGGGAGTGTGCAGGGGAGAGAGGAATAAAGGGGGAAAATGGGACAACTGTAATAGCATAATCAATAAAATATATTTTAAAAAATGAAGGAGATAATGTATGTAAGCTCTTCATGCACAGTCGAACTTAACAAGGGTTAAGTTTCATTACTCCTGAGTGGGAGGGGCTGATTGGGGCAGGTTGGGACTTCCAGGGCAGGAGAGCAGAGTGGGAGCAGGAGAGGGACTGTGGTGGTTCCGATTGCTGTTCAGAAAACATTCACAGCTCATCCTCGATGTCAAGGTTTGTCATGGACTTGTTTTGGCCAATGGAATTTAAGCTGAAGGGACAAGGTGGGAGTTCTGAGTCCAGGTTTTAAAAGGTGGCCACTCTGGGAGCCTCTGATTTATACCATGGGAAATACATTCCCCAGATAGTTTCGACCTCCATGGGAAACTCATGGAGCATACCTACCTGAGTTAGCCTGCAACCCTGTCAGTGAGATAAGTGATGATTTTAAGCCCCTGACTTAGGTGAGTCTTGTTACCCAGTGTTTCCATGGCAGCAGCTAACAGATACACAAAAAGAAGACAAGCTTAGTGGAGAGATGACTTGTCTGCTCAGCATCTTTTAGGAAGACCATCCCTCTCTCAATCTTGCTTAATGTGACCACTGCACTAGCCTTCTAACCAGTCTCCCTGATTCCACCTTTGGCCCCTACAGTCTGTTTACCATCAACAGAAAGTGAGCCTTCAAAACCTAGGTCAATTCAGGTCACTCCCTCACTGATACCCCTCCTATGGTTTGCCATGGTGTTTAGAATAAAACCCCAGCTCCTTACCATGGTCCTCAGGACCCTACATGGTTTGGCCTTTGGCTGACTCCAAGACCTTATTTCCTTCTCCTGCTCCCCAGTACTACTATTTAAAAATTATGGGGGGCCGGAGGAGGAGGTGGCCCCAGGAAGGGAAGATCATGGTGGGATTCCTCTGGTCATTTAATGATGTTAAGACTGTCACTTTATGATCAATCATCTTCTATCCCTGAGCTAGTTTCTTCACATCTTGCCATAGGAGGAGGTACCCAGGAGCCCCAGCCCCCTTTTTTGAGATCTCTGCCATCTCTCAAGTCCTGCTCCTAACTTCCTCAGCCTGGGTCATCTCCAGGAGGAGGAGCCTGGTAGATTCACTCTTCTGGTGGTGACAGGCAGTGTGGGGACCCAGGGTTGCTTAATGGTATCCCATGGCACCCATCACCACAGGATACTGGGTCCAGAGAGGACCCCTCCCATTCCCCTTGGGAGCTTTAGGGTGGCACAGTCTCACCCAGGAGGCAGAGTCCTGGACAGGGTCCAGGGGTTCCAAGACTCTGTCCATCTCCCTTCCTCTCAGGCCACAATAAGCCACTCCTGATTCTATTTGGTCTGGGAAGTAGCTTTGATTATTTATGATGCCATCACTTATTAATCATTATCTTTAGAATGACATAAAGACAATGGGCTTTGAGCCCTTTTGCTCTGGCAGACAGTGGTCCCTCAGCCTTGTCCTCTGGCCACATAGACTGATGGAACCTCCCCGCTCATCTTCATCAGGCTTCAACACGCATCTCCTTTGGAGACTGTCAGCTCCAATGTTACAATCACAGCAATATTAGAATAACAACTTAAAACCAATCATTTTTATGGGGACACACACAGTATAAAAAGACCTGCCTATCTGAGGACACATATAACATCAACAGCTATTGCCCCATAAAACTGTCAGTTAGAGAAACATCTTGGGATTCCTTGGACACCAGCGCCTGAGTTTAACCAGAGAGTGGGAGAGAGAGAACTCTGCAAATCATTTTTCATGGAGGCCTGGAAAAAAATGTGGGAGATGGATTCCACAGAGAGTCAGTGGACTGAGTTAAGTGGCTCAGGCCTGGCCCTGAGTGGTGCTTGGTGACATACGTCTCCTAAAATTATGGAGGAGGCTGAGGAAGGGGCCTGGGCACGGGGTTCCCAGCACACTCGGCCTTGCCAGCTGCCTTGGTTCCCATTCTAGGTCCCATTTCCCTGATTAGACCCTTACATGAAGTTTTGTGTGTAAGATTTTTATTTTTAGGAAGCATTCCCAGGAAAAATCAGTAGGGGAGTGAGGAAGTGAGATGGAAGGAGGATGTTAAGGCTGTCCAGGCAAGGATGGAGTCAAGGAAGGTCAGCCCTGTGGAGTAAACCCTGGGCTCAGTTCCACAGGGACTACTGGGGACAGTGTAGGTGACACCTCCTCATTGGACCAGCCCTGGGGAAAGGCAGCTGGAGTGTTTATTCCCCTGCAACCCTTCACTAGTTAGGAGCTGCCAAGGGGGCTAAGGATATATAAAGCCCCAGCCATTGCTGGCTCTTCAGGCACATGGGCACAGTGGGGGAGGCAGTCCCTCAGGAGAGGCAGGTGCAGGTGTTGGTGTGGAGTTGAAAGCAATTTGAGAGCTGGTGGAAATGGAAAAGGGGGCTGAAAGGGTACACTAAAGGGGTGATAGCACCTATGACACGTCCCTGGGCAATGCTTGCATCCAATGTCAATGCTGGGTCTCTGCTTCAACTCTGCTTGGGGTTGGGTGGAGGTAGACAGAGCTGTGAGTCCCTGAACTGATGGACCCTTGACTCTTGCCACTGGGGAAGACTTTCTTACCTCCAAAGAGCCTTGTGTTTCTGGTTCTCCCTCAGCCTCTGGATAAGTGATGAACATCTTAAGAGGCAAACCCTCATGAGGAAGAGTTTACCAACTCACAAGAGGACTAGCTCTTTGGAGATGAAATGCAGCAGGCGAAAGTCTTGGGATCAAGTCAAAAAACACTCGACTGGACAGACAATGGAACCAAGAATCATAAGTGTAGCAGCAGCTCTTCTGGAAACCAAGCAACCAACACAACCAAAGCCTTGACTTGTGAGATGGGGGTGGGGGTTGGGAGCAGCTCTTGCAGGGTCTCTGTTATTCTATATGGTGATTTGTGTAAATCAGAGCAAGTGCCCCCTGCTGGGTGGATGTGGCTCTTGCTAACATATGGCTTGGTTCCTCAAAGTCAGTTTTCTCATAGAAAAGACGTCTTAGACAGATTCAGCTAAGTGCCAGGGCACAGCATTGGTGAGGGGAGTGAGAGGTGGATTTCAGCCCTCATTCACCTCATCTTTTGGGTTTCATTGTGCAGTGTGCACCCTGTACATGACAGCCTTGAGCTTTTAGCTGTCTGTGTGCTCAGCATTACTAGCAAGGAAATAGCAGATTGCACACTTAGTGAGGGTAGAGGCCAGGTCAGAACTGTTCACCACTGTGTCCCCTGGCACTAAATGTGTTTGGTATAAAGGAGGCATGCAACAAGTACTTGTCGAAGAAATGAACAGATGAATTTTAAACGTCTTACTGATTGTGTGGAATATCACAGTAAAAAAATGCTTGCCAAGTGAACAGATGACTTCTGTCAAGTCTCTTGTGAGCTTCTGTGGCACCGCAAAGGGAGAGGCAGTTCAGCACACAGTCTTGAGCAAACTGCCTGGATTCAAATCCAAGGCTTCACTGATGAGCTGTGTGATCTTGCACAAGTTCCTTCCACTCTCTGTGCTTGAGTTTTCATCTTTAGAGTGGGGATAATAAGATCAAATTTCACAGGGCTGTTATGAGGATTAAAAGAGTTGATGCATGAACTACTCAGCACAGTGCTTGGCAGATGGTAACTCCTCAATAAATGTTAGCTATTTATCATTACCGCCGTCATCAGTGACAGCCCCTTGATGCTCTGTGCTGGCCGGACCTCCTCCGGGAACCATGTTGCCTTCTGGGTGTCATATTCTGAGAGAGATAATGACAGCTGCTTTGACTATGAGAGCCCCACAGTAACTTCTCGATAAATAATTGTCAAATGAACAAAGTCCTACAAAAATTCCAGAAAAATTGTTCAAAGAAGAGGTAATTTAGTATGTGTAAGATAATTTTTAGTAAGCTGTTCATTTGTTCTCTTTCCATTCTATTCATTGTGGCATAAACCCTCTGCCTAGAACACTTGACTAATTAAGGACGCTCCCAGTAGCCCATCAGTAATTGGAGGGGAGAGACCTACAGTCCCAGGGATGATCTCTTATTGGATTTACCTAATTTGTATAACATATTTCTCCAGTGATTGGTTCAAAGATGGGCATGTGACCCATTTTTGGCCAATGAGAAGAGAGAGTGTTGGTTGGAGGTTTCTGGAAGGAGCTATCTGGAGATCCTTGTGAGGAAGCCCCTGGGAGCATCCAAAGGCCACTTTGTCTGCATAAGGGGGTCCAGTAGTGGTTTGGAGCACCCTCCAAAAGGCAGGGACGACAGCGGGCTACTTTGGATGGCATCGCTGAGCTCCGAAGCTGCTCCCACTCTGGCCTTGTTGGTCACAGGAATCAATGCAGTCCTGTTAGTGTTTTGACTAGTTTGAGTTGGGTTTCTGGTACCTGCTGGAGGTTCCTAGCTCCTCCTCTGGTTCTTTATCTAGACTTTTTCCAGTCTATCCCTTATGGTATGAACTTTATACCTTGAATTTTTCAGGGCTCTGTATGTTGAAGTTTTAAAGCCTCGTCTCTTGCATTTTATTTCTTCCTCTGAATTATGTGTCCTCTGAGTCAAGTGTGTGACTAAATTGCAGGCCTGGGGCTGGAGGGGTGAAAAAGGGTTCCAGGAAATTGAGGGGAAAAACATGGGTTAAGATCTCAAAATGTTAGTTACCACACAATATATGTGTACAGCACTAAGACTTTTACCAGCATTGTTTGATTTAATTTTTCCCATCTCCTGACAAGTTACTAGGATTCTTCCTGTTTACAGATGAGGAAACTGATGCCCTGGATGGTTGTCTCTTGCTGAAACTGTGCCAGGTAGCCTTGTTTTTTGTTGAACCCAGCTGGGTGTGCAGCTGCTGGCCCAGGCAGTTGCTGTGGTCCGGCCTGGGGGAGAGCACCAGCTAAGAAGCATGCAGGCACTGAAGGTCCCTGAAAGAAGTGCACACTGAGTAATTTTATCGACAATTAAATCTGTAAAGATTGGCCAATATGTGTATTTAAAGGTAACTGCCAAGTTTCCTTTCATCTCTGAAGAGATTTCAAACAAAGGGGGATAGTCTAATGGGCTGAACACCAAACAGGTCAATTAGGGCATGGAAGTGGGGCTAGGTGCCAGGTGGTGGCAAGGCTGGGGGTAACTTGCTCCATGGCCCTCCAACCCAGGAGCCCGTGTGTTGGAAGCAGCTTGGACTTTGCAGTCATACTGCCTTACTGACCAATTCCTGTCCCCACCCCCACTCATGGCTATGTGACTCCAGGCAAGCGCCACATCCTTCTGAGTCTGTTTCCCCATCTGCAAAATGCAGACAAACCTTCTATCAGCTGAGGTTGCTGCCAGGATTAAATGGGATGATGTCCAGACTGTCCTCATGTGGTACATTCTCCAGAGCCTTTGTCATCTGTTCTCCTACCAGCCAAACACCTGTAGGTTTGTGCATAAAAATTGGGAAAACCTACGTAAACTGAACTCAATATGCATAGTTTTCCACCAGCCTGTAGCACTTGGTGCTAATCTTTCCTAACCCTTTGGGTGACCTTTGTTGAATGATATGGTAGAAATCACTTAAGAGTCACCCACTCACTTGCCAATAGCCTCAGTTACTTAATGTCCTTGTGTTTCTGTTGTACCCTGAATCAGTGATCAATTGTCATTATAATGCTGCACAGCAAACCAACCCAGAGTTAATGACATAAACCAACAATGCTTTATGATTTCTATGAATCTGTAGATCACTTGGGAGGTTGGTCATTCTGGGTTGGCTTGGCTGCTCATGCACCTGTGGTAGGCTGGTGGGTCAGCCAGGGGCTGACCGGCCTGGGGTGGCCTCTGTTGGCTGGGATGTACCCTCAAGGCAGAAGCAGAGCAGCATCAGAGGAAGCAGAAGTGCACTGCACTTTCAGAAGCCTCAGCCTGCACTGAGTTTGTTGCAATCCCAACAGTCAAAGCAAATCTAGTGGTCAGTCCTGAAGATGGTGGGAGGGCATTGCCAAAAGACATGGAGAGAGGGAGGCAGGAATAAGGCAGGACATTAGAGCAATCAACCTACCACATGCGCTTCTGGAAAACACCAACTGCAGACCTCTAACCTCCTCTCTCATTAGCTGTTGTGCAGGCAGCCAGAGAACCCCACTGAAGCCCTGAGAAGGATGCTGTTACAGTTCGTGGTCTCCAGTCTCAGTAGAAATCCCTAACCTCTTACTCTCCCATTCCTCATAACAGATGCCCCCTTTCTTCACCCCCCTCCTCACCATTGCCTCCCTCCCTCCTAGCAAGTGATCTTATCTCTTAGTTCACGGGGGTAACAGAAATTGTCAGAAGAAAAGTCTTCAATTTCCTATCTCCTTTCATTCATGTTTTACTTATTTATTTATTTTTTAAAGTATATTTTATTGAAGATGCTACTACAGTTGTCCCATTCTTCCTCCCCTTTCTCCCCCTCCTCCCTGTACCCTCCCTCCCTCCAGCATCCCTACTTCTCCTCTTAGTTCATGCCCATGGGTTGTACATATAAGTTCTTTGGCTTCTCTATTTCCTATACTATTCTTAACTTCCCTCTGTCTATTTTGTACCTACCATTTATGCTTCTTATTCCTTGTACCTTTTCCCCCATTCTCCCTCCTCCCCCTTCCCACTGATAACCCTCCATGTGATCTCCACTTCTGTGATTCTGTTCTCATTCTAGCTGTTTGCTTAGTTTGTTTTCATTTTTTATTTTTTTATGTTCAGTTGTCGATAGTTGTGAGTTTGTTGTCATTTTGCTGTTCTTAGTTTTGATATATATTTTTTTCTCAGATAAGTCCTTTTAACATTTCATATAATAAGGGCTTGGTGATGATGAACTCCTTTAACTTGACCTTATCTGGGAAGCACTTTATCTGCCCTTCCATTCTAAATGATAGCTTTGCTGGATAGAATAATCTTGGATGTAGGTCCTTGCCTTTCATGACTTGGAATACTTCTTTCTAGCCCCTTCTTGCCTGCAAGGTTTCTTTTGAGAAATCAGCTGATAGTCTTATGGGAATGCCTTTGTATGTAACTGTCTCCTTTTCTCTTGCTACTTTTAAGATTCTTCATTATCTTTAATCTTGGATAATTTAATCATGATGTGTCTTGGTGTGTTCCTCTTTGGGTCCAATTTCTTTGGGACTATCGGAATGTCCTGGACATGTATGTCTATTTCCTTTGCCTGATTGGGGAAGTTTTCTTTCATTATTTGTTCAAATAAGTTTTCAATTTCTTGCTCTTCCTCTTCTCCTTCTGGCACCCCCGTGATTTGGATGTTAGAATTTAAAGTTGTCCCAGAGGTTCCTAAGCCTTTCCTCATTTTTTTTTTTATTCTTGTTTCTTCATTTTATTCTGGTTGAATGTTTATTTCTTCCTTCTGCTCCAACTCATTGATTTGAGGTCTGGTTTTCTTCCTTTCACTGTTGGTTCCCTACATATTTTTCTTTATTTCACTTTGTATAGCCTTCATTTCTTCCTTTATTTTGAGGCTATATGCAACCATTTCTGTGAGCATCCTGAATACCAGTGTTTTGAACTCTGCATCTAATAGGTTGACTATCTCCTCATCACTTAGTTCTTTTTCTGTAGTTTTGATCTGTTCTTTCATTTGGGCCATATTTCTTTGCCTTGGCACACTTGTTACATTGTAAGGGGTAGAGCCTTAGGTATTCACCAGGGTGAGGCAACCCCCTTCATTGTGTTGTGGCACTGTATGTCGGGGAGGGGTGAGAGAGGTAACAATGCTGCTTGCTTGGTTCTCATCCTGCTTTCAGTCACTTCCTCTACTACCCACAAGAGAATTGCTTCCTTCTGGTGTTGATTTCCATGTAGGTGGGCTTGTGTACACTATAGGACCCCATGGGCCCCTCCAATGGACTCTCCTATGAGACTGGCAGTTTCTCCTGCTGCTGCAATCCCCACAGGTTTTTACCACCAGAGGTTTGAAGCTTTCTTTTCTGGGAGCTGGAGCCCTGGGTTTTGCAGTCTGTCTCACTCCCCAGTTATTCTCCCTGGTTTATTCACACGTGAATGTGGGACTGCCAGGTCTTCTAGCCACCGTTTTGCCCTCCTGTTCTACCAGCCACTTTCTTGCTGCACATCCTCTCCATCCTGGTTGCCTGTCTCTGCCCCTCCTACCAGTTTGGAT
This sequence comes from Macrotus californicus, assembly GCA_007922815.1. Classification (NCBI taxonomy): domain Eukaryota; kingdom Metazoa; phylum Chordata; class Mammalia; order Chiroptera; family Phyllostomidae; genus Macrotus; species Macrotus californicus. The sequence goes on from VMDR010009246.1 coordinate 8,360, forward strand.
GAATGTTTCTTCTTTAACTCCTTAGTTGTCAGACTTCCATACAGTTTGATTTTCTGGCAGTTCTGGTTGTTTTTTTGTTTTTACATTGGATGTTATCTTTCTTTTGGTTGTGCTAGGAAGTAAAGTGTATCTACCTATGCCTCCATCTTGGCCAGAAGCCTAAATAATCCCTCATTTTTACTTATTTATTTTTTTTAATTGAGCATCTACTGTGTTCCAGGCACTGTGTTAATTGCTTATGTTCAGTGATGAATGGGACAAAATCCTTGACTTCATGGAGCTTGCATTTGAATGCAGGGGGCCATAATAAAGAGATAAACTAAGTGCTGGAGAGATAATGGAACAGCGAAATAGGTTAGGTATGCCTGGTTGGGTACAGGTGTGCACCCACTTTTGCAAAGTTTATTTAGGGAGCTGTGACAGTGGAAGCGAGACCTGAACAATACAAAAAGGCAAGTCCTGAGAAGATCTGGAAAAGGTGTTCTAAGGAGGAAGCAAAGACCCTGAGGCCAGTGTGTTGGAACATGGCCAGTGAGAAAGACAGGATGGGTAGAAGGGATCAGCAGGGGGCAGGGGCAGACCAAGCTGATCCTTGAAGGCTGTGTAATGACCTAACAACTTTGGGTGTTCTTTAAGTGTGGTAGGAAGTCATGGAGGGTTTTGAGTAGAAATGTCACATGATCTATACATTTAAAATGCTACTCTGGCTGCTGTGTGGAGGATGAATTACCAGACCCATACTCATTCTTTCATCCTTTCTTTCTCTCATAGTGGGAGAGGTGAGCCTTCCACCTGGGTTCTGAATCCATCCCCTCTTGCCTCCCCTGGACTTGGCTTGTGAATGATCAAGTCTTGGGTATGTTCAGTCTCTCCATTCCTCTCTATTGGCTTCTCCTTCTTAGTTATTAAAGTGTGCATGTCTGCGTCCATTTGCCTATGTGTTATCTTTTTACATTTAAGTAATATGTATTTTTAGATGGATATATTCCTGGTGTACCATTGCTGTGTTTAATTACTGGCCCCAATTCTTCACCTCTTTCTATGTCCACACCCTTTGCAAGGTGCCTTTGAAGCTCCTCTCACTAGAGATGGAGACTGTGTCTCTGCCTTTTGACTTTGGAGCTTGCTTTGGCAGAAGTGACAGCATACCCATTCTGATCATGTCTCAAGAGTAACTGCATGTTTTGCTTGTTTCTTCTGCTCTTTGACCATCCCAATTCCCTAGGGAGAAGACAGGGATGTGGAGCTGACCCGGCTGACCACCCAGATCCAACTTGCAGCCTGCAGCCAAGACCCGCTGAGCCCAGCCTGAGATTTGTGGTCTTTATAATCAAAAGATTCAGAAGTGTGAGTCTCCCTCCTACCTATCACTACAATCTTGTTTCCCTCCAGGAGACTCCCCAGATTGCTAGTTCCTGTGGATGGCTCCAGAGAATCTTATTCATGCAAGCAAGTCCTTATGTATGTGGTCCATTCCACACTGTTGGGCACCTTCCCTTTCTTCTCCTTATATATCTCAGATATCATTTCATATCAACACACAAAGATCTTCCTCAGCTCTTTTATGGCTCTATGGAACTTTATAGGGGGGATTTGCAATAGTTGATATAACCAGTCCCCTACTGATGAATGTTTGGTTGTTCCATCTTGTACAGTTTCAGAGGAGTGTATAATTTCTTGGGGCATTCACATCACTTATTACATGTACAAGTGTATCTGTGGCATAAATTCCCAGATAATTGCTTGTCATTGGAACGTGCACTTAAAATACTTCTGGATGGAGTCGCTTGGTCTTCATAGAGGTTGTCCAGCCAACTCTCAGTAATGATCAAGTCTCTTCATCTTAAAGTAAAATCCACAAACATGACAACAAGAGATCTCAAACTACCTCTTCATCACTTCTTCCTTCAACTTTTCTCTGTCACCTATACTTCTGGAGAAGATGTCTACATTCTCTGTTCTGTTCCCACTCCTGTCTGTCTTCTTCCTGCCCCCACTATCCTGTTTCTCTTTCGAAGGTCACCAGTGGTGCTCTGTGGAAAAGTCCACTGGGCACCGTTCAGCGTTTACTGGACCTTGCTATCTCTCACAGAAAGCCACTCCCTCCTCCTTGAATGGGCCCACTTGCTCCATGGACACTATCAGGAAGTGCTTTGGTGCTCCCAAGAGGAAACATGAGAAATGCTGAAATGCTCCAATGGAGGTTTTAGAAAGCCACTGGGGGTCTTGAGGATTGTAAATGTCTTATTCACAATTCAGCCTACTACATTAGGCCATACTACCAAGACATAGAGTCAAAGAAGCTCTACCTAATATGTAGAAACAAACACAGGGAGGCTGCTGATATGAGGAGACAAAGAAACATGGCCCAAGGACATGAAAGGACAGATCAAAACTCCAGAGAAAGAACTAAACAAAATGGAGACAAGCAATCTATTAGATGCAGAGTTCAAAACACTGGTTATAAGGATGCTCAAGGAACTTAGTGAGGATTTCAACAGCATAAAAAAGTCAGAAATGAAGGATAAAGTAACTGAAATAAAGAACAATTTACAGGAGATCAACAGTAGAGTGGATGAAGCTGAGAATAAAATCAATGCTTTGGAACATAAGAAGGAATAAAGAACCAATTAGAACAGCAAGAAGAAAAAAGAATCCGAAAAACTGAGGATAGTGTAAGCAGCCTTTGGGACAACTTTAAGTAATCCAACATTCATTTCATAGGGATGCCAGGAGAAGAGAAAGAGCAAGAAATTGGAAATCTATTTGAAAAAATAATGAAAGAAAATTTCCCTAATTTGGTGAAGGAAATAAACATGCAAGTTCAGGAAGCACAGAGAGTCCCAAACAAGATGAATGCAAAGAGACCTACCCCAAGACAAATTATAATTAAAATGCCAAAGAGTAAAGATAAAGAGATGGGGGGTGGTGTGGTAGAATGGGTGAGAGATGAGGAGATTAAGAAGTACAAATAAGTAGTTACAGAATAGCCATGGGAGTGTAAAGTACACTATAGGAAATGGACTTACATGCATAAGAACTTACATGCATAATTCTTAGACATGGACAAGGGTCGGGGGGATTGTCGGAAGGAGTGGTGGGTGCTGGGAGGAGGGGAGAAAAGGGGGAAATCAGGACAACTGTAATAGCATAATCAATAAAATATAATTAAAATTTTTTTAATTTATTGATTTTTTAGAGAGAGAGGAAAGGGGGTGGGGGAGAGATTTGTTGTTCCATTTATTTATGCATTCATTGGTTGCTTATTGTATGTGTCCTGACTGGAGACCGAACCTGCAACCTTGGCGTATCAGGATGATGCTCTAACCAGCTAAGCTACCAGGCCAGGATCTAACCCAGGACCATAATTTGAATGAATGTCAATGTGCATGGTATTGGTTGGAGAAGGCGGTGTTGGAAATAAGGAAAGGTGGTGGTTTTTGTGTACACTCTTGACCACAATTGTAGTCTCAGGAATAAGTAGATCAGCACCTTGGAGTTTCTCCAAGGAGTTTCCTCAAAGGGTTAATGATGTTAATTAACCTCAAGGGTCTTTTTCTTTGCCCTGACCAGAAGAAGGATGACCTTAAGCAGATCACAGAAATGGATTTGGGGCTCTGATCTCTCTGTTAGTGTCTGTATCCAGGCCAGATCAAGGTCAATCCCAGACCTCCTGGATCTCAGGACTTCTCAGACACTTTGCTGGAGCAGAGCAAACAGGCAAATGTGATTCCTGTTAGCCTTCCTTCCTTTCCCTCCTCAACAGATCTAGAGTAGACAGGGACCTAGGATTGGGAAAGCAAAAGTTCTCTGAGGGTGGCTTTCTCCGTGGCTGTATGGTGCAGTGGCTAAACGTGCAGGCTGTGCAGCCATGGCCTTTACCAGTTGTGTGATCTTGGGCAAGTTACTCAGCCTCATCTCACCTTCGTTTTCTCACCTGCAATGATACGAGCCTCCCAGGCTTGCTGCGAGCAAATTAACTGGGTAAGTGAATTAACATAGAACAGCACCTGACACACAAGAATCATTGTATATTTGCCAATAATAATAATAATAATAATAATAACAATTTAAATCACACTCTCAATTTTCACAGCATATATGTCCCCCTACATATTCAATCAACCTTCAAATTCCATCAAGTCTACCTACTAAAATTTGATAAGTCACCTGCCATATCTCCAATTCTTCAAACACCACCATCATTCAGATTTTAAGGGAATGCAAATAACAAAGCGGAGAAAGACTCATGGCTACAGAGAACAGACTGACAGCTGTCAGAGGGGAGGGGGTTGGGGTCTGGGTGACAAGGGTGAAGGGATTAAGCAAAGAAAAAAAAGACCCATGGATACAGACAACAGTATGGTGATTGCCAGAGGGAAAGGGGAGTGGGGGGCCTTTGAAGAAGGTAAAGGGGAGATAAATTATGATGGCAGGAGACTTGACTTGGGGGTGGTGTATACACAATGCAATATAAAGATGATGTGTTATAGAATTGTATACCTGAAACCTATATAGTTTTATTAGTAAAAATAAATAAAAAAGATGATAAGGGAACACATTTTTTGTTCAATATTTTTATTCTTTGACCGCAGCACAAAGTCTGATACATAGTAGGTGCTCAGTGACAACAAGAAGAATAAATGGCTTCTATCCTGGTGGAGTCTGGCTGCTCAAAACACAGATATTTATCGAGCACTCTATGTTTCCAGGCACCGTGCACGGAGTTGAGGACATAGTAAATACAACCCTGTCTCCTTGACGCCTACTATTTAGGGTGTGGACTCTAATTAAACCCTGGTTACAAGTCTCCAAGAACAGCACACAGGCTCTCTTTCCGAGGCTGGGTGAGGGAAGCTTCCAGGTCTCTGAACCATGGCTTTGGTGAAAACTTATCTCTAAATGCCTCCAGCTCTCTTGGCTTTCTCTTCCTTACTAGCTCCCTTTGTTTTCATTTTTTGAACAGACAAAGCAGTCTGCCTTTTATCTGTTAATCCTGCTAAAGCCCCTGTGGGTACTAGCTGAGGACTTTGGAGTGGTGGTGGGAGGCCGGAGGCAGGTTGATTCATTTTCTGGCTAAGCTGGAAGCTTTGTGGTTGAGTTCTTAGGAGCAATGTGGGGGCTTCCAGAGGAAGCCTGGGTATGAACCTGAGTTGGAAAGGGATTTTTTAAAAAGGGAAAATCTGGTCAGGATAGAAACCTTTGGAAGGGGAGTTCCTGCCCAAGGAGGGGTGTAGAGTGCAGGCGGATGCCCCTGGGAAGGTTTAGGATGTCGGAGAGGAAGGTCAGCTGGAGTTAGCTGACAGTGAATGGGAGTTGGCGTCTGGTGCCTTGGTGCACACAGACCTCTGAGTGCATGCACATCTAGGAGCACTTGATGTGTATTTCCATGTCTTTAGTGTGTGTTGTGGGGTGTGCTTTGTGTGATGTGAGCTTGTGTGACTCTCCTGTGTGTACATGGCTTTGGTGACAGCTTCTCCTGAGTGTCTTCATGGGCTCATCCATCAGTCAGTGATCTGCAGAGCACCACATCATGTGTTGAGATGGAAGAGGAGGGGGCAGGAGAGAAGGGAGAAGAGAAAAAGAGAGAAAGCCTGTATTTGCTGCCCTCCCAGAACCAGGGCAGTGTTGGGGAGACAGACAGGGCCCAAGGAGTGACAGGGTAAGTATGAAATTGCACTTGGGACGGGTGTGCTCAGGTGCTCAGCCTGGGAGGGCACACGTGGAGCTAGTGTCTGAGCCAGGGAAGCCATTCCTGAGATATGAAAGGCGAGTGGGAGTTATTTAGGTGAAGAAATGAGGGATTTGAGTTGTTATTATTTTTATTTTTATATTTGGACCCCACAGTTGCACAGAGGTGAATTATCCCCACGTCTCGGTCGGTGGCACACTGACATCAATGGTCCAGGCACCTGATTCGTCACATATATTTTAAATATTTCATCTCTCATCCCATTTCATTGCTTCCCCAGAGGCAGCCATTCTGATGTATTTTAGATGTATTCCTAAATAAATATGTATTTTGTATAAATATATAATGTTGATTTTAAGTTTGTGTGTTTTCTTTCTTAATTACAAAACAGCATCATGCTTTGTTTCCCCTCAACACTATGTATCAGACACCTTTCCATGCTGCTTCCTGCTTATTTATTTTACCACATCTTCCTCTTCCTTAGGATCCATTCCCCTAGTGTTGGGCACCTAGGCCAGCTTTCACCCTTGTCACTGTGAGCAATGCTGTGATAAATATCCTCATGTGTGTCCTTGCCTGGACCTGGGCGAGAATCTGTCTTAGTTTAGCTTCCTTGAAAGCAGCACCTGAGACAAAGATTTCAGCGCAGGTACTTCATTTAGGAGGTGATTCCAAGAAGCACAAATGAGGGGGCAGGGAAATGAGAGGGAGGATGGAAACATATCGTGGAGTGTGCTTTAATGAGCTGGTTACCCATGCAGCCACCTGAGGCTCAGGGGAACGCTGAAATTGGGGGTTGCTTAGAGGGTCCCTAGTGGGGATAGAAAAGCCTGAGTGGATAGCAGGTCTTGAACTTGGCTTTTGGCATCCGTCCCTTGCTTCTGTTCTTCCTCCCTTCCTTTGTTCTTAACTTTCTTTCAACAGATATGATTCTGCACTCCAAGTATAAACACAACAGATGAGGTCCTGGCTCTGAGGCAGATTACATTCTACCTGGGAGACAGAGATAATTAACAAGTGAAAATAGGGAAATTTCAGACTGCAAAAACACCATGAAGAAAATAAGACTACAGATTGCCTGGCTCGTGGGGTTAGGTGGGCAATTCAGATCTGGCAATCTGGGGCAGCCTCTCTGAGGAGGTGGCCTCTGGGCTGAGGTGAGAAGGAACCAGCCCAGGAGAGGTGTACAGGGGAAGCATTTCAGGCAGAGGGAGCAGTAAGTGCGAAGGCCTAGAGGTGGCAACACACTCATTCGGTTTAAGGAGCAAACAGGATGAAGAGGGAGTGTGGGAACATTGGGTTTTCCTGTAAGAGCTATCCATTGGTCCCAGCCTGGCCACTGAAATGATCCCAAACCGAACCCAACCCATCTTCTTCATGGCAGCACTTTGGATATTGGGGGGCTGTGGCTCTTCCACATCTTTCTTCTTCAGGCCAGAGGCTGAGACTTTGTATTGATCACTCAGAGCCCACCCTGTGTTGTGCAGGTCACTTGATGTTTGTCTGTGAATGTGGAGAGGAACACAGCTACTGTCTCTCTCTTTCCTGCTCTTCCACATAATTATTCATCTGTTATCTGCCCTTGTCTCCTGACCTCTTCTTTTCCATGCCTCAAATCAGACTCCCCCCATTGCAGTAACATTGACCTTGAACACCCCAAGTACATTTTCACCTCAGGGCCTTTGTACTTACTGTTGCCTCTGCCTGAAAGCGCTTTCTGCAGATATTTTCACATGCCCTCCTGTCCACCTGCTCAGTCAGCCCATCCTATTAGTAGGGAACTTCTCTGACCTTCTCCCCCAGCTCTCTATAAAATAACCTCCCCTGGATGCCTCTTTCCTTTCTCCTGCTAATAAGTTCTCCAAAAGCTTATGCCATTTGTTAGAAACTGAATGTTGGTGTCCTCCCCAAACTTATGTGTTGAAATACTCATCTCTGGAGTGATGGTATTAGGGCACAAGGCTGCTGGGAGGTGATTAGGTCATGGGGAGGGCCTGCGCGATGCATTAATGTGCTTGGAAGAAGAAGAGGAGACAGAGGATCTCTCTCTGCTCTCTGCCATGTGGGGGGACACAATGAGAAGATGGCCATTTGCAAATCAAGCAGAGGGCTCTCACTGGACACCAGAGATGCTGGTACCTTGATACTAGGCTTTGAGTGTCTAGAACTGTAAGAAATAAATGTATACTGTTTCAGCCACTCAGTCTGTGGTATTTTGTTACAACAGCCCAAAGGGATTAGGACAGCATTTGATACACCAAGTTCAATACTTACTAGTTTGTCCTTTTACTGTCTGTACGCCATCGCTGGAATCTCGAGGGCAGAGACTGGACTTTGTTTCCAGTGCCTGGCACAGAGTCAAAATGTGATGGGTGTTGGGGAACGATGCATACTTCAGAGCAGGCACTGTGCTGGCTGCTGGGAAGGCAAGTGCGAGAGACCCAGTCCCTGCCGTCTGAGACCCACAGGGCTGGAGGGGAAGTGGCACACGAAACAGCATGTAAATAGCTTGTTGCATTGAAATGCCGCGAAGGAATACTCTACGGTGCTACAGAGGAGCATCTAATAAGGGGCATCCAATTGATTTTGGGGGTCAGCATAGGCCACTCTGTAAAAGTGATCAACAGGAATTAGGCTGGTATATTGATAAGATTATTGATACAACCTCTTTATGTAAATTGCATGTATTTGATTATAAAAACAAATTTATACAAGTGGTTCATCTAGCATTTTTTGAGCACCTACTATGAGCCAAGTATGCCTTAAGTTCTTTATTTTCTCTGCAGAGCAACCCTGGCTCCGATCCCACCAGCCTGCGATCAGACCCCGACTTTGTCATTTCTGACTGCAGAGACAAGTCTTTGGACTTCTGTGTGCCTTGTATTCTCCGCTTAAAAAATGACAATAAATCATAGTACTTACCTCCCAATAGAATGAGTTATTATTTATTTCATTTTATATATGGGGGGATTGGGGCTCGTCGGGAATAAATAATTTCCTGAGATCCCAGGCACAAGATTCAATCCTCATCTGCCTGCCTCATAAATCCCCACCCTCCCCGTCAGCGCATTATTCCACAGACACGCACCTCACCCCTAATCTATTGCTCTAATATTTATAACAACGCAGCCACAATTCACGTTTCTGCTGCTTCAATGAATCACTTCCCGATACTTTTGATTTCTAAGAGCAAAGTGCTACCTTGATTTCTATTATCTGCCTGAGCCCAAGGAGCAGTCCCCAGGCCTACTCTTTGCCTGGCTGGGTTTTTCTCCCCATGCCTCATGGCCCATGCTGCCTGATATACAGCAAAATGGGTTTGTGATTTAGCAGCAGAAAAGGTTAACTCTAAATAATGATCAGAAAGTTAAAATATAGAGCCAGAATGTTGCTTTAGTTTTTATAGGTTTTAAATAATTTCGCCTCCTTCCCTGAAGGATTTAGCATAATTCAATGAGAAAATTGCATTCAGATTCTGTGGGCTGCTCCGACGTGACTGAATTGCAATGAGCAGAAGAGATGTAAAGAGTCTTTCTGACAATGAACCTGAATGAGCCATGAGCTCAGGGAGCAATGCTCCTGGAGAGTGTCCTGGCTTCCCCAGACTCCTGTGTCTAGTCCAGGGGGCCAGACAGCTGGCACAGCTAAGCAAGAGATGATGGTGCCAGGTGTTTGTGCTGGGCAAGGAGGAGGGCAGAACTCGCATGCCTGTCAAAGGACGCGCTGGACCAGCGCGGCCACAGAAAAGTCTGATCTTCTCCCATCTCCTTCCATGCTTCCCGCCTGCATTGCAGGAATGGCTAGGCCCCGTCTTCTCGAGTTACAAATTGTATGAATTGGGATTGTGTCTGGCTGCAATGCACAGGAAACCTCTCTGACACTGGCTGAAAGAAATTCAGGTTTTCTTAGTTGTTTATTTATTTTTGCAACAAGAAAAATGTATAAGCATTCCTGGGCTAGTGCACAGCTCAGAGATGCCATTAGGGACCCAGGCTCTGCTTTGCCTTGTAGGCATTGTCGTCATGCAGTTTCTGAGTTACGGGGTTGATGCGAGGGTTGAATTGAGTTAGTATATGTAAAGTCCTTGACATAGTTCTGGTACATAGTAAATGCTATAGCAGTGCTTTTTTAATTGAGAAGCTTATTTCAATCTGATCTTATACTAAATCTTAGATCAGAAATGTTTTTCCATACCAATAAATGGAGATACGCGTTACTGTTTTAATGAGTACACAGTGCTACGGGCTTTGCAGCGCTGTTTCCTGGGTCCCCTGTTGCTGGATATCCAGGTTGTTTCTAGTTTTCCATCTTTGAACAGTAGTAGTTCAATGCTTTTCTGTGGGAAAATTCTCAGAAGTGGAACTGCTACAATAGTGCTTACAATATGTGTGTTTTTGTGTGTGTGTCCCTGCAAACTCGAGTGTGTGGTGAGGCTGGGGTGGGTGCCTAAGTTTCTCATGGTGTGCCCCCATTTGACCTATTGGCTCAGTAATTAGCTTGTGATTCTGAAGGACATTGTCCCTGCCAGGTCCTCACGCCAAGGCTGGTTCTTACTTCACTTACAGGGCTGCCATCCCCAGTGCTAACTCTTTGGACTTCTCAGAATAGGCTGCAGCCCACCCCATCTGCTTGATCCTTGGCCTTTCTCACTTTAGACCTCAAAAAAAGTCTCCCAGCTCTCCCCAAAGTTGTGTCCTTTAATGGATCCTGAACCAACATGTCCCAAAGCCAGGTAATGTAAGTCAGTAAGCAGGACTTTTTTCATAACGTGAACTCTTAGTAATAACAGCAGCTACTATTTCCTGAATGTTTGCTATGTGCCAGGCACTGGGCTAAGCACTTTATAAGCAGTGGGTAAACACAACAGTCTTGGGAAGTAGGTACCTTTGCTGTTCAGGTTTTCAGATGACTCTGAAGCCTAGAGTGGTTAAGTACTTTGTTCAAGGTCACGAAGGGAATAACAGGTAGATCTTGGAGCCCATCACTTGGCTTCTTAACCCTGTGTCCTACTGCTTTTGTTTGGGTTGATTATCCAAAGCCTGGCTAGACCACAGAACTTGGTCTCTGCTGCCTCCCACATTTTTGGGAAGATGGTGAGACACTTGGCATTGGTGATCACTGCACATGGACCTGCTCTTGCTTCATTCCCACTGAGCAGTCTATTTAATTTATCCACTGAAAATGCCACGTCTTTCTAAGGGTGAGCCTGGGCTTGGGGAGTGTTAATCTCTATTGAAAGGGATATTTTGGACATCACTTATGTCAGATTAAGTGTCTGGGTGCCATGTAAAATGTAAATCCTGTGTGACCCAGCTTCACTGCAGGAATCCTTTCCTGGGGATATGCCTCCAGGTCCAACCACTCAGAACCCTAGTGGATGCAGCCACTTGGACTTGGCATTGTGCCTATGTGCTGCAAGCCACACACTGCTGGTAAACACAGTGATATAACTGGGGAACCCAAGGTGGATGGTAACACAGGGAGACTCCGTATGCCATAAATCAATTTAACAAGCGATTCACCTGCGGTTGGTGACTAATGATAAAATGATCAGCCGCTGCAGCGGCAGAGATAACAGTTACTTCTTACGAATGTGTGCTCCTGGAAACAGCTGCTTCAGTGCCCAGGCGTGGTCATGTGACTAGCTTCACCAATGGGATCTGAGTGGACCTGATAACAGTTACATTGGGGCTGGGACCTTTAAGAAGTAGGTTAAGTTTTCTATTGCCTTGACCTTTCTCTATGTGTAGCGGGTGTGGAGGACTCAGAGGACCTAGTGGATGGTGGAGCCCCAAGATAGAAGGTGCCACAGGTGGAAGGAACATGGGTTGCTGATTTCCTGAATGTGATGTCATCAATAGCCAGGAACACCTGCATCAGGCCCCGCATCTTTCTCCCACATTGTGTGCAGGAGAAAGAATGTTCCATAAGAGTGAGCCACTGAGGTTTTGGGGTTTGTTACATCAGCCAAAATTACTCTAATACATAAGCCTATCAGAAAATCTTCTTTTATTGGGTGAGGATGTTTTAAGTGGCAAATGGAAAATGATAAAAGTAATAACTTGGAGCTGGTTCTATGTAAAGCTTTTTCAGACACCCTAATTCTGGTGATCAGGGGCCAATCCTCCTTTGGGGTGGGTAAGGGAGTGTTGTGTCAGGCAGGTGTGGGGTGTAAGTGCACGTTGGGGAGAAATGATTTCCCAAGTGGTTAGGAAGAGCCACAGGGGTGAGTCCAGGTCATGGTTTAGAGATCCTGGGGTCAAGGCTCATCAAGTCGGAGGAACAAGTGTGAGTCTGAAGTAGAGGACAAAGGCAAGAAGAGTTTCTGAGAAGTCCCAGAGCTGAGCAGGTGAAGCCAGCATGCCCAAGACAATGAACAGGGATGGGAGGCGGGTCAAACACTGAATGAATTTGCAGTAGCCCCCAGCTATATGTGGGTGAAGGGAGCTTGTCCTCAAGGCACAGAACGGGAGGACCATCAGCATTTCCTCCACATGTGGTGGGAAATGGGGAGAGGCTTGGATCTTCCAGGTCAGGATCCGGAATTATATGGAGCTGGAGACAGAAATGAAAGCTGATACCTGTGGGGCTGAGCAGGGCCAAGCACACCCTCTGCCCTGCTGCCTGGGCCTGCAAAGCTCCCCCTGCCCCCTGCCCCGCATCGTTGTCTGCCTGGCAGCCACTTCTCCATCTTCTTAAACAGTGCTCTGATTTTCTTTTGCAAAAATCTCCCTCCTCACTCTAAATCCTATTGGTTCAGGTAGGGCTAACACTACTTTCTGGCCCCAACAGATGGCAAGTGACCCCTGCTTGACCAGTTAGCACATGGCACCCATCCTGGCTGCAATGATTGGCTCAAGGATACCCATGTGACCTCAGTCAGGCCAATGGAAGCTTGTGCTGGGGCTTTTGTAGGACCTGGTGGAACAGAGGTCAGCCTTGCAATGGGGTTGTGGAGCAGGTAGAAAGAAAGCATGGAGACGGTGTAAGCCACATCTACAGGGGAGGAGTTGCCTGGGTGTGGCAGCAACAGAGATACATGTTCCTGACACCATCCTGGGGACTCTGGATACAGCCATGCTTGAACCCAGACTTCAAAGTTACATGAGCCGATGATCTCCTCTTACTAGATTAAACCATTTTAAGTTGGTTTCTTTCAAGTACAACTGACAAAATGTACTCAACAGGGGTCCCCCATTCTGGATGGTTCTTTGCGAACAGCAAGCAGAGAGAAGCCATAGAAATTCCCTCAGCACCGTTTTCCACCCCTGGGGCCCCGGGGCTGGCCTCGGGGTGGGGAGTCAGAAGTCCGTCCCTGCTCCCACAACCTCCAGGAGCTCTGTGTCCTCCTGGCTAGGCTGCAACAGGGGGCGTTCCCACTCGGACAAAAAAAGTCAAGGCCAGTAACATGCGATTCACCCTGAGTCTCCCAGGCTTGAGTGTTGTCTTCTTTAAAAGAAGCCATTTTTTAAATTCAAAATCTATGCAAAACACTTGAACAATAGAACTGTCACCTTCACTGTTTCTTTCGGCTGCGAAACACGGTCACCTCTGAAATGAAGCCCCTTCCCTCCCTCCCTGCTGTCCATAATTATTTTTTCAGCACCTACTGCGCATCAGGACTTGTGCTTAAGTTCAGAGTTTCCCTTCACATATCATTCCCTCCTAAGATTTATTTTAAGGCATTTTCTGATCCCCAAAGATGGCTTTCAACCATTACAGGGGTTTCAAGTAAGTAACCTTAAAAAAAAATAAAGAGATGCTTAGAAAAGATTTTGAGACCAGCTCTGTGATGCATAAACTAAGTGACCTTGGACAGAGACACCCATCTCTGCTCTGAAATGTCCTCATCTGAAAGCTGTCATGAAGGTGCTTGGGCTCTGCACTCTGTCTGTGGAAAGTTCTCTAACAGAAGGTCTTTTTGGTGGTTACCACTCAGCATTGGTGCCTAGAGCAGAGTCTGGCACCAACAGTGCTTTTCATTTTTGGTGAATAATTGAATGAATAAGTGAATGAAGGGACAAAGGTAGGTCTGGGTTAAGACTCTCATCTGAAAGGCCAGGGACCCAATCCTCGTCTCATGAGCACCCCAAGTCCAAAGTCAGGGGCTCCATCCCAGAGGCCAAAGCCTCTGTCAGCAGAGTTTTAAGTCACAGGGAATGTAGGATCTGAGTGGGAAACTGACATGGCACTGAGCTGGGCTCTGCTGAGTTTGGGTTGGTGGAGGGTGTGTGGGGATGCTGCTGACATGTTGCTGTGGCACTCCCAGCCCTGTCAGCTGGGATGGGGGGCTCTCTTCAGAGATAAATGTAAGCTTTGCAGGTCATATCTTTATGCTGGCCCAAGGCAAGGCCGTAACTGCCTTCATCCGCGCTGGGAAACATAAAACCCTCGAGCACCACTGATCAACGCTGCCTGCAGCATTTAAAGATGTACTTTATCTGGCAGATGTCATACATTATTGAGCTGCCTTCCCTGCTCCTGGACCACTGCTGAAGGGCAAAGTGGGCTCTGTGGGGAGGTGGACAGCTCTGCAGACCTATCAGACTGGGGATTCTGCCTGATGCTCAGCAGCCCACCAGGTCGCAGGGGGCTGTGGTGGTGACAGCCTGAATTTTACTGCCTCAGGGTTCAATTGTGACTTTATTGTTATTTTGGCCTCTGGTTACCTGTATTTCATCACTACAAGGCAGGGGAGGAGGTTCCTGGTATCTGGGATTGTGGGAGGATTAGGTGAGATGACTCATGCAAAGCACAGCCTGGCACCTAATGGGCTGTTAGTAAAGGGAGGCTGACTTGTGACTGAAAAGTCTTTGCACCAACCAGCCAACCAACCATCCAACCATCCAACCAGCCAACCAACCATCCAACCAGCCAACCGACCAACCAACCAACCAGCCAACCAACCAACCAGCCAACCAACCAACCAACCAACCAGCCAACCAACCAACCAACGAACCAACCAGCCAACCAACCAACCAGCCAACCAACCAACCAGCCAACCAACCAACCAGCCAACCAACCAAGAAACAAACAAGAAGCAGGTGAAGGCTGGGACCTATGTGAGGGTCCAGCTCCAGGGCAGTGGGCTCAGACCCCAGCTCCCCACCTAACTGCTGGGCTGGGCACATTCCCCGGTTGCCTTATGCCTCCATTTCCTCATCTGGAAGATGGGATAAAGATAGTTCTTACATGGTAGAGTTGTTTTGTCAGGTCAACGCGTTAACTCTAGAGAGAGCTTAGGAGAGGGCCTCAAACGTTTGCAAGTGTTGTGTAAGGTCCCTGTGCATTCCCATGTCAGCCACTATGTCTCCTTGGAGTAGATACTATTTCTAAGATTTACCCCATGTCTTACATCCCCTCTGCCATGGCTGTTGGGGTGATGGATGTTCAAAGTCATTGTAATTGACAGAATAATTGTCCTTCAAAGATGTGCACATCCTCATCCCAGAGACCTGTGAGTATATCACCTTTGTGGCAAGAGGGATTTTGTGGGGAGATTAAGTTAAGGATCTTGAGATAGGAGATTATCCAGGATTATCTGGTGGGTCTGATATCATCATAGGGGTCTTTATAACAGGGAGCAAGAGAGTCAGTTATGTGATGCCAAAAGCAGAGGGGGTGGAGGAGGGAGAGATAAAGAGAGAGAGAGAGAGAGAGAGAGAGAGAGAGAGAGAGAGAGAGAGGCCTGAAACTGTTAAACTACTGTCTTTGAAGATAAAGGAAGAGGCGACAAGCCTAGGAAGGTGGGCAGCCTATGGAAGCTGGAAAAGGCCATTAGATTCTCTGCTAGAACCTCCCATGGAAACACAGGTATCTTCATTTTAGAATGGCTGACATCCACAGCCATAAAGTTGTAAGCCAGTGAGTTGCAGCAATTGCTGCAAGTGTTGTGTAAGGACTTCTGTTGTGTAAGGTCCCTGTGCATCCCCATGTCAGCAGCTATGTCTCCTTGGAGTAGATACTGGAGTAGGGGTAGGAAATGAGGAGCAAGCAAGAGGACAGGTCTTCTCCCGCACCACCCCAGCATCGGGGTGATGGAGTTTAGGGGTGTCAGGTGGGCCTGATTCCCTCCCTTCATTTGCTGTGTGAGTTGAATGAATTGTGAGGCTTCTCTGAGCTTGGTTTTTCATCAAGCCAATAAGGTTATCATTGTCATGGGGATGAAAACCCAAGATGCTGAAGGACAGATCTCTCAGCCAGAGCCTGGCATACAGTAGGTGTTCAGGAGAGGGGAGCTCCCCACCTCCTTCTCAACCAGCACTAATGGGGTTTACCCTTCCCTATGCCCTGGGGTGACCTCTAGCAGCCCATATGTGGCACAGGTGTAGTCTGGGGAAAAGGGTGTGGGGACGGCCCTGGGGTGACCTCTAGCAGCCCACATGTGGCACAGGTGTAGTCTGGGGAAAAGGGTGTGGGGACGGCGGGGAGGCCAGGCCAGAGGTTTACTGCTTGGTGAGAAGTGAGGAAAGTAAAACGTTTATTCTATTTGACTACTGTCTCAGGGTCTGGCCATTTCTAGTCCAGTCTGGTGTGAAACAGACCAGCTCTTATGTCCATATCAATGGCTCTAAGCTCTCCACTGTAGTCTAAATAATAATTGTGTCAATACAGTAACATGAACTTGCTGGAAAGGTGGCTCTGTTGGAGAGTGTGAATTCATAGACTAGCCATTCCTCCTGTTCTCTAGAAATGTCACTGATGCTGGGACCTCAGCACTCACTTATTCACTCAGTAAGTATTTACTGAGTACCTACAATATACCAGTCATTGGGTGCTAGGGATGCAGCTGTTTTTCTTCTGAGCTTAAATTCTGATGGACACAGACAGACAATGGATACATAAAGAGATAAATCAGTAGATAGGGAAATTTTAGATTTCAGTAAGTTGTGAAAAAACAGGATTATATGATAAGTATGGCTGGGGAGACAGAGCTCTCTGGGGAGGGCATTTGAGTTCAGTGCCTGAAGGAAGCTGGTGGGGTGGGTGGAGGTACTCTGGGTGGGCCCCAAGCTGGGGGCTGTCATAACCCTAATAAGTTCCTGTCAGGGCTGGTGTGCGGGGGGCCTGGCTATGCTTGGCGGATCAATCCCAAGGAGAATAGCCAGCAGCTGTTAGGAGGGGCAGGTAGCCTGAAAACTACCTTCCCTAGAAGCAGCTTGGCACTCGTTGCCTCCAAGATCAGGGATTGGTGGTGCTCAGCCTAAGAGAGGTCTTCAGCTGATGGACATGTCAAAATGAGGCAGCCATTCTTTGTGGGAATTTTCTAGACCTGCAGAGCCCACGTCTTATTTTTGGTGGAGGGGATAGATCAAGAAGTTCCAAAAGACTTAAAGATGCACCCCTCATGAGGGTTTCAAACACATGATCTATGTCCAGATGCCCTGAGCTCAAATCCCAGGTCTGCCATTCTGTGGATGAGCCCTTTCCTCCCTCAGTTTCCTCATCTGGAAAATGGGGGTGATGACAGTACCTTCTCCTCAGGTTCTCATGAGATTTAAATGCATTAATATTTACAAGGCTCTGTTTGTTGTGTTCTCACATAATAAATGCTGGGGCACATATGTGTAGACACACATGTTCTTCTTAAAGAAATATAATTTAAGTTTCTGAAATCATGTCCAAATAAGATTTATATATTAGATATTACATTAAGAGATCCACTAATGATTTGAAAAGTCATTAATTCTCAAACTTTATGTTTCATACCTGGACCTCACTGCCCATAGGGAACACGGAATTGATAATATTTTAGAACTCCCATAATTACCTTATGAAAAGTAGGATTATATTGCTTTGCATTTTTTCCCCCTTGAAGTTGTTAAAATATTAATATGTTCACCAGGGATGCATCATGACTCGTGAGATTGTTTGGTCATTCTTTTACTTTTTTAACATATTAAGAGACTCAGAATGGTGGGGGCTCAGACCCCTCCAAGCTTTACGTGTAGCAAGTAATGAGGAGGAGGGGTATGGAACAGCCAACGCCTCCCTGCCTGTGCCCGCTCCAGCGTGTGGGCTTGCCTCACCTTCTTACTCCCATGGGGGAAGTGATTTCTTCAGAACACTGCCACTCCCTCCTCTGTGCTTTTCAATCTTAAACAATTTCTCCACTTGACGTGCCACCTGCAGCCTTGTTAGTCATGTCGCAGCTGGAACACCGTGTGGCAAAAGTAATTACTGCTGACACTGTCACATTGTCATGATGTTTGTTACCCTACCTGTCCCCAACACCTCCCAGGTGGTCATCTGCTGTTTCTGACCTGCCCCCTCCCTTCACTTCCCTCCACCTGGTCTCAGGAACTTGGAGAAGTACATTGCCAGCCTCCAGGTGCTGGAGGCATCAGCTCCAGTTTGCCCAGCCCTGCCCAGCCGCCCAAGTAAAGATCATTCAGCTGCCCTCCAGGCTGTCCACACCTGGTGCCAGACTAGCCCCAGTTCGGGAAGATTTTAAGATGTCATGGGACCAGCTTTAGTTTAGGAGTTGGAGACTTGGGTTTCCATCTTGGCTCCTCTGCTTGGCCATGCACAAGTTACTCTTTATCCTGTATCTGTCTGTAAAATGGACCTTGCTTTACAGTTCTTTTGCAGGAACCAGCTGGACTGTGGTTGTGAATGCAGAGCAGTAGCATGGCACCTGGCACATAGTAAGTGTTCGATGTATTATCATCCTGAGGGAGGGCTGGCACCTGATGTGCAGCCCCAACTTTGAATCTCAAGGATCTGGAGAGCTCTGGACGCTTTTTCTTAAACATTTGCATTTTCCCCATCTGTCTTCCCAAATGGGCAATGTCTGAGTTTTTCTGGCAGTGTTCCTGATTCTGACTTGACCTCAGACTTCTGAATCCAACTCTGTGACTTTCAGGGCTGGTCCCCATCTGATCACCTTCTGGCAGCCTCGCTGGAAGCTGAGGTCCCTAGAGTTTATGGGAGACTGGGTGAGGCCAGTGGGTCTGCCCTTGTGGGTCCAGGGACCAAACCCTTGCTCCAGCTCCTCTTGGTTATAACAAGTATGAGCATTATCATCACAACAGCCAGGAGGCACAGGTTAGCTGTTGCTGAGGCCAAGAAAGATAAATACCTACCAAGAAGGGCTCCTGGTGGCTAATTGGGCTCGAATTTAGAGACAGAGCCTAGCTACACGGGGGCCTCTTGTGTAAGCTACACTTCAGGGAAAAGCTTGCACTGAACTGCCTGCCTGCACTGTGTTCTTGTCAGCTGAGCCAACCCTTGTAGAGGAATTCCTAGAATTGTATTTTAACCAGTAGGACTGAGACTTTCTCCACGCATTCAGAGCTGGACAGCTATATCCTCACGACCATCCCCACCGACCAATCAGAGCAGCCCCATTCTGGCCAATCAGGACAGTGTTTTTTTTTTTTTTGACCAATGAAAGTGTGAGAATTTGGACCCCCCCCCATTATTTGCATGAGAACATACCAATCAGGAACCAGAGGTGGGGACTCCCCGCCCCCCCCTCCCCGTCAGTCAGTTCCCCTCTGGCTTGGAGTACACATTCCCTTTTCCTGGAGGACTCTGTTCCCCAGCCTGAGCTGTGTCTCTGGAGTGCAGCACCAGGGTGGGTGTTTCACTGCTGTGCTGTGTCACAGCCGAGCTGTTTACACTCAATAAAATCTCCTTCTTCACTACCCCCCAAAGTAGGGCTTCTTGTTGGTGCTGAATTGGTGCCAACGACCATCGGTTAACATGATCAGTCAACCACCACAGCATTAACAGTGACAAAAGATCCTACAGCTTGGACACTGCCTCCCCTGACTGCACCCCCCCCCTCCCCTGACTGCCCATTACTGTACTGAGACATTACTGCTTTGATAATCTCTCTGATTGCTCAGAGGAGCTCCAGGATTTTAGAGACAACAGAGAACCAGGGAAGTCAGCCCACCCGAGGTGTCACAGGTAGTTACAAGTCAGGGGTCAGACTGGGGTGAGGGTTGCAATGTTTAACTGGCAGCCCTATTGTAACAAGACAATGATGGCTGTGAGACCAGGTAGGACCTGGAACCCCCTTCGGGTTGTGGAGACCTGAGAGGTCTTGGGTCGGGATGGGCTGGCTAGAGGCACTCTGAAGACTTGGACCAGCTGTTTACCAACTATTTAGGGAAAGTTGTCAATGTTTTGCCAACCTTTACAGCCAGTCCTGGCTGGGACTCAGACTCAGGTCTCTGCTGCCTTTTCTTCTGGAGGCTCCTCCCCTCTTCTCTCCTCTCCTCCTTCTCCTCCTTCCTTGTCTTTGTCTTCGCTTCCTCTCGGAGGCCCCACAGGCTGGAGTTTGCCTGGGGAGTTATAATTGTCTACTTGGGCTGCCAGAAAAAAATACCACAGCCTGGGGGGCTTGAACAGCAAAGACTAATTTTCTCACAGTTCCAGAGGCTGGAAGTCTAAAGTCAAAGTGCTGGCAGGGTTGGTTGGTCTTGAGGCCCCTCCCCTTGGGTTGCAGATGGCCCTTCTCTGTGTCCTCATCTGGCCATTTCTCTGCATGCACATCCCTGTTGCGTCTCCCTGTGCTCTATTCTCCTTTTATAAGGATGACAGTCAGGTTGGATTGGGGTCTATCCTAACAACGTCAATTTAACCAAATCACCTCTTTGAAGGCCTTATTTCCAAATATAGCCACGTGGATTAAGGCCCACCCATATGACCTCATTTAACTTTAATTACTTCTTTTAAGGCCCTGTGTCTAAATATGATTCTGTTCTGTGGTACTAGGGGTTGAGACTTCAGCATATGTATTTGGGGTGGGGATATAACTCAGCAATAACAAGTGTCCACCCTGGGCCATCTCCTACCCCATAGCCCCAGTCCCTGGCATGTCTTCCAGAATGCCATGTAGGAGCGGCTGCAGTGAATGAGTTCCATAGATGGCGAATGCTGACCATGCCATCTAAATCCCCAAGAGAGAGTGGTCTTTAGCTTTATCAACACCCAGTGTGACTTGTTGACTCACAACGTGAAGCACAGTGGTGTGAGTTTGGATGTGCGACTCTCTCTCTCTTCCGGGTGTACCACAGTAGTGGGAGAGCGTTGTGGCTGGAAGAGCCCGAGGTCTAGTGTAGCACAGGGAAGCTGCTCTGCGTGACTCCTGGGGTTGTCCTACAAAGTGGCTGTCAGGGCATGCCAGGCTTGTCACTGTTTCATTAAGCTTTACAGAAGAGTTGCAGAGATGTTACCGAGAGTTCCTGAATACCCTTCACTCAGCTTCTAATACCTACCTAACATTGTACATTTATCAAAACTAAGGAACTAACATCAGTACAGCACTATTAAATAAACAACAGGTTTTATACAGATTTCACCAGTTTCCCCACTAATGCTTTCTTTCTATCCCAGGATCTAATCCAGGATTTTGCTTTGCATTATCCTTTCACTTGCCAGTTTTCAGAACCAAGCTGCAGTGTCTGCCATCTGCCAGCCATTGTATTCAGCACTGGGAGCACCGGGACAAAACAAACAGTGATCTTATTCTCACAGAGTTTACTTATTAGGATGGGTAGGCAAGGAGGCAGGTGTTATGCCAGGTGGTAATAAATGCTATGAAACAAAGTGCAGCTGGACAGGGGAATGTCAAAGGATAGGGGTTGGAGGGCAACTTCAGACTGGGCAGTCCGGGAAGGCCTTCTTGTAACATGTGGGAAAAGACAAGAGAATGATGGGACAAGCCAAGCAGAAATTGGAGGAAGAAGGTTATAGGCAGAGGAAGCAGTACATGCAAAGGCCCAAGCGCAGGCAAGAAATGCCAGGGTGGGGATACATTTTGAATGTTTGAATGACAGCAAGAAAGCCAGAGTGACCTTGGCAGAGTGAGTGTTGGGAAAGAGGTAAGAGATGAGGTCAAAGAGGTGGCTGCAGCTCATCGTGCAGGAACTGTTAGGCTGTGGTAGGATTTCATATTTTACTCTGAGTGAGACTGAGGGCCGTTGGAGGGTTTTGAACAGAGGGGTTACCAAGTCTTATTTATGTAATAGAGTGGGTTAGTCAAGCTGCTGTGCTGTCTGGACTGTGGGGGGACAAGAGTGGAGACAGGAATATGGCCTTCTTTTGGGACCTGAGAGCAGCTTGGGTCTGTGCAATGGTGGAGGTAGTAATGATTGGATCCCGGATATGGCTTGCAGGTAGAAATGATATAATTTGCTCACAAAAAGAATGAGGGGCGTTAAGGATGATTCCAATATTTCGGTTTAAACAATTGATAGAGTGAAGGTGCCAGTTGAGTGGGATGTGAAGACTGAGGGAGAAGTCAAGTTTGGAGAGGAAAATAAAGAGTTTAGTTTGGGACATGTTTGGTTTGAGGTGACTACAGAAGAGCAACATGGTGATGCTGAACAGGCATTGAGCACTGGAGACCGTTCAGTGGGGAGGTTGGGATGTCAGGTGCACAGTGTGAGAAGCTGCCAGACTGGTTGTGATAATCTAGGGAATCAGAGGATTTATTGACAATTACTCTGTGCACAGCTTCGCCCCATGTGTTGGGACACAGCTCATGGTCTAGTGTGGAAGACAGACAAGTAACTAGACAATTTTGATGCTGTGGAGGGAGCACGGAGTGGTAGAAACACACAGGAGAGACACCCAACTTGGTCTTGGCTTTCAGGCGAGATTTCCTGGAGGAAATGAAATTTATGCTGTTACCTAAAATATATAAGTAGCTAATATTTGCCTCATGCTTTCTTTTTTTAAGTTACTTTATTGATTTTGCTATTATAGTTGTCCTAATTTTTCCCTTTCCCCCCCTCCACCGAGCATCCTCCCACTTCCTCAGGCAATCCCTGCACCATTGCCTCATGCTTTCTAAGTGACAGGTTCTGTGTTGAGCATGTTTCATTACTGGTTCTCAAACTGTGCTGCATATTATTATCACATGGAGAGAATTAAAAAACAAACAAACAAACTATGTCTGAGCCTGACCCCAGATCAACAAAATCAGAATTTCTGGGCACGGAACTCAGGTATTGGTATTTTTAAAAAGCCTCCCAGTGTTTCCGACATGGGGACAAGTGTGAGGATGAGTGCTATACCAGTATATATTCATGATATTATCTGAACCACAACCTCATGGGGAAGATAGGACTATTAGTATTACCATCCCCATTTTACTGATGGGGAAACTAAGGCACAGTGAAGCCATACACATGCTCAAGGTTACAGAACTAGTAAGTGACAGAATTGGACAAGAAGTCTGGATCCAGGGTTCGCATTCTTAACCATGAAGCTCCCCATGAGGGGCCTGAATTGGCATTAATCAGGAGAAGGGTGTGGAAAGGAATGTGTTCCAGGTGGTAGGATTGGTTGGACTTTGGTGCAACTGAAAGTAGATTAATGCAGAGTGTAGATTACGCACTTTTATTCATTCAACAAGCATTTGTTAAGCACCTGAGCACCTGCCACATGCCAGGCACTCAGTGAAACACAGAGCAAATACTCAACGTCTGCAATCCAGTGGGGCAGGCAGGTAAATAATCACACACAGAAATGTACAATTGCAATCATTTTGGGAAAGCACTGCCTGGTGTCTGAGAGACTTTGTCATAGACGTAAATATCAAGGAGTTACCAGAATGTGGGTGTGAGTCACATATGTAGATGAAGAAATTGAGGCTTGAGATTCAGCCATGTACCCGAAGTCTCACAGCTGATAATCAGACCAAGCTGGAATTTGAACCTGGGTGAGGGGTTGAATTCTACTGTGTTTCCTCTACAGTAACGATTCTCAAACATTGACATGCCTGAGAATCTCTTGAAACACTTGTTAAAATGCATCACTGGGCTCCACCCCAGAGCTTCTGATCCAGGAGGTCTATGGTGGGGCCTGAGAATTTGAATTCCTATCAAGATCCTGGGTGATGCTGATGCTGCTGATCTGGAGACCACACTTGGAAACCACTTACTAAAACATGAAAACTCTGGCAATTCCCCAGAGGAGGTAACACTGTGTTAGGTAGATGTTCTTCAGGTGAAGATGAAAAAAGAAACAGTAAGCTGAAGGACTGAGGAGGGCTAGAGGGATGAAAGGGGCCTCTATGGCTCAAATATTCCGTTTTAGGAAGAGAGTAAGATTCATGATAGATTTCTAGGCTGTAGCCATCTATTCCTGCCTGGACTGCTCCTCCATTCACCTCTCCAGTTAACAGCCTATCAGTCCATCTGGGCATGAGGCTCTCCCTGGCCCCACCTCCAGGTGAACTTATTTGAGTAGGCCTGGACCACTCCCTGATTTTAGCCTGAGAAAAAGAAATCCTGTTCTCAGAATCAACAAGAAATATTTTCTGACCTTAAGTGGGTACGCTGGGAACTGTCATATTTATTTATTCAACAAGTATTTGTTGGTGGCAATAAATAAGAACAAAATATTCCTGCCTTCATGGAAGCCTTCATTTGTGTCTGGATGTCAGGAGCTAGGCAATGAACAAGATCACTTTGGGTAGTGATTGGTATTTTTTTTTAAATCCTCACCTGAGGATATGTCTATTGATTTTATTTTTTAATTTTTAAATTATTTTATTATTGTTCAGTTACAGTTGTCTGCATTTACCTCCCACAACTCCCCCCACCCCAGCCATCCCTCCCTCCCTCCCTTGCTTCCACCCCCCTTGGTTTTGTCCATGTGTCCTTTATAGTTGTTCCTGAAAGTCCTTCCCCTCTTCCCCCCATTATCCCCACCCACCTCACCTCTGGTTACTGTCAGATTGTTCTTAATTTCAATGTCTCTGGTTATGTTTTGTTTGCTTTTTTCTTTTGTTGATTATGTTCCAGTTAAAGGTGAAATCATATAGTATTTCTCCCTCACCGCCTGGCTTATTTCACTTAGCATAATGCTCTCCAGTTCCATCCATGCTGTTGCAAAGGGTAGGACCTCCTTCTTTCTCTCTGCTGCGTAGAATTCCATTGTGTAAATGTACCACAGTTTTTTGATCCACTCATTGACTGATGGGCACTTAGGTTGCTTCCAGCATTTGGCTATTGTAAATTGTGCTGCTATGAACATTGGGGTTGCTTAGGTTCTTTTGGATTGGTGTTTCATGGTTCTTACGATAATCCCAGCAGTGGAATTGCTAGGTCAAAAGGCAGTTCAATTTTTAGTTTTCTGAGGAAATTCCATACTGTTTTCCACAGTGGCTGCACCAGTCTACAATCCCACCAACAGTGCACTAGGGTTCCCTTTTCTCCACATCCTCTCCAACACTTGACTGTTAATTTGTTTATGATGGCCATGCTGACCTGTGTGAAATGGTATCTCATGGTAGTTTTAATTTGCATCTCTCTGATGGCTAGTGATGCTGAGCATCTTTTCACATGTCTCTGGTCCCTCTGTAGGTCCTCCTTGGAGAAGTGTCTGTCCAAATCTTTTGCCCGTTTTTTAATTGAGTTTTTGGTCTTGCTGGAGTGGAGTCGTGTGAGTTCTTTATATATTTTGGAGATCAAACCCTTGTCTGACTCATCATTGGCAAATATGTTTTCCCATATAGTTGGTTCTCTGTTCATTTTAATGCTGTTTTCTTTAGCCATGCAGAAGCTTTTTAATTTGATGAGGTCCCATTTGTTTATTCTTTCCTTCATGTCCCTTGCTTTAGGGGACACGTCAATGAAGATGTTGCTGCATGGAATATCTGAGACTTTCTTGCCAATGTTTTCCTCTGGGTCTTTTTCTTTTTAAATTACTTTATTGTTGTTCATTTACAGTTGTCTGCATTTTCCCCCCACCACTCTCCCCCGACCCCAGCCAATCCCACCCCCTCCCTCGCTTTCACCCTTCCCCTTGGTTATGTCCATGTGTCCTTTATAGTGTCTCCTGGAAACCCTTCCCCGCACTGTTCCCTCCCCCTTTCCCTCTAGCCATTGTTAGATTGTTCTTAATTTCAATGTCTCTGGTTGTATTTTGTTTGCTGTTTTCTTTTTTTTATTATGTTCCAGTTAAAGGTGAGATCATGTGGTATTTCT
>VMDR010009247.1:0-34001 GCA_007922815.1 Macrotus californicus
AACTCCATATACACAAGCGAGTCAGACCCCGCATACAGGAGAGGGCTGGAGACAGAAAGTCATCCTGAGCTAAGGATGAGGTAAGGTACCTCAGGGACTTCAAGTAGTCATTGCAGGGTGATAAGAAGAGCAAACTTTTAGTAAATAGAAGTTTGTCCTGCCCTATACAGAGGTCAAAAGAAGTTCTCGATGATAATCTCTAATGGGCAAGGTGTCTAATTCAAATTCTTCAAGGCAGTTTCAAGTGGGGAACAGAAGTTTCTCTTGAGCCTGTGGCTCAAGTTGCCTTTAGCTCAAAACAATCTGCATACCAGAGGCACATCTTGGTGTAACTTGTTCTGGACCCCTACACTAGAAAAGCTGAAGAAGGAAATATTAGCTATAGGTATCAATGAAATAAACAGCAGCAATTCAAAACATTACAGTTCAGTTTTCCTGGTTTTGGAGACTCACACACTGAGATGTTGGAAGGCATATCAAAGGATTGGAAAGAGAGGCCAGTCCAACTTCTAGGGCCTGTGATTTAATGTTCAGGCAGTGGTGGGAGGGGGCCTCTCCCCTGCTTTGCAAAGGCAGAAATAAGCTCTTCTTCCACAGGGAGGCTCTGAAGATAAGAAACCTCAAGAATGAGGCACTTAATTATAACCAAACGCCGAGCGAACAAAGGAAGGAGGGCTGAGTGGGGCTGTGTTGTGTGAATCCCTCCTGCGAAAGGAGGCTGCTGCTCCCCAGTTTCATAAGCAGCCAGTGACAAGCTGGAATTTTTCATGGCTGGGCGCAGTGAGAAGCTCAGTTTAAAGCTCTATCCTCATTTGTGCTTTAAAAGAAAATAGGTGCAAGCGCACCACCCTGCTGAGCCTTGAGGCCACTGACTGTTCTTGGAGCTTTCGTACTGACAGAATTCCATGACTGGGGAAAAGTATTTCAGTCATTTCCCCCACTCTCTAATAGTTTCCATCCAAAACCTCAAAAAGGGAGGTAAAAAAATAAGGAATGGGTGGGATGAGGGTGTGGCTCCTGAGGCTTTGTCAGCGTGGAGTTGTGCCAATGACAAGGACGCAGGGAAGGGATGGTGCCCACGCATCCTCTCCCCCGAGACCCTCTTTGTTTAACTGCTTGTGTGTGTTGGAACTAGAAATGAGCTATGGACGTAGAAAAGAGGTTTCTTTTCTTTTTTTTTTTTTTTAAATAAGCTCTCTGGTTCATACGAGAAAGAAATCTGGGTTCTTGGCCTTGTTGTTATGCTGCTGATACTCAGAGTGTGCCTAGCGGGGGCCGACACTTCATGACTGTTACTGTTCATGGCCCTCATGACCCCCATTATACAGGGGTGAAAGCTGAGACTAAGGGCATTCAGATGACTTGACCAGGACAGGAGAGCCAGGATCTGGCTGAGCTAGGCTTCAAACAAATGCTTGTTTGACTCCAAAATGTCCATACTTTCCTTTATGCTATGGTGCCCGGTAAATCCACCAGTCTGCACTGGAACAAGGCTTTACAAAGGTGTATTCAAAATACAGAGAGGAATGAGAATTTTAAAATTTTATCAGACAAATCTTACTATCATCCCTGGAGAGCCTACAAGCAACTAAAAATAATTTGAGTTAGATATAAAGGAAACAGAAGGCATTTTTAGTGTCTCGGTCACCCCTGGTTTGTTAAATGGCCTATCTCTATAGATCTTGTCACTGTCACCACCACCCTCTGCCCCTGTTCACCACAAACTCCTCAACTCAGAACACTGTGCAGTGGCCCCTCAGGTTGCCTCTGACCTACACGTTGACTTCCAAACTTCACACTGTGAATCTCCAGCCTAGGGACCCCTGCCATGCTCTGCTCCTTGACCCCTTGGGCTTTGAGAACTTTCCAGCCTGGAGAGGTGCTCAAAACATAGCCATGTATCCATTATTCCCGTGAATGGCTTCTCTTGGCAATTGCCAGCCAATCTCTTCCAGAAATGCATTGCCAACATGGCACAGCTTCCAGGAAATTGTCAGGAAAGGGCTGATTATTCTAGATCAGGTAGTCAGTGGAGAGCGCACAGTAGATCCAAGTAGGCCCACGGTTTCAGGGTAGAGCAGACTGCAGCAGCCTAAGGCTGGCCCCTGAGGAATTCTCCCCTCCATTTCCATTTCCATTTTCACTTCTGCTACGGCTGTCACTTCCCACCAGTCTCTTAGCTTCCCCTCTTCCTGTGCTCACTTCTCCAGCCAAACCACCAAAGCCAAAGTCATCTTCCAACATCATAAACCACTTCCTCCTTCCCACACTCCAGTGGCTTCCGGTCATGCTCAGCATCAAACCCAGACACCCTTCCTCAGCCTACAAGGCCTGGTCAGACGTGTGTGCTCACCGGCCCTCCACCCCATCTCACCAGTATCTTCCTAGTTCACGGGGCTCCAGGCAGAGTTATCTTCTCTTTCTTCCCTGAACATGCTGCACTCTGCCCTCCTCAAGGCCTCCGCATGTGCTGTTCCCTCCCCCTGGACTAGGATTCCCTAGGTCCTCACTGTGTGTGTCCTTCAGGTCTCCGCTCTTCTCAGGTAGACCCTCCTAAGCCACCCCATTGCATGTGGCCACCACACTCATCACCCTGTACCCTATGTCCAAGTCTCTCATTTATTTACTTGTTTATTTGTTAGTGTGTTGGTTTTTCCCGGTTTATTGTTTTATCTCCCTTAACAGAATGTAAGGTCATAACAATGGGGATTTGATTTTGACCAGCACAGAACATAGTGGGTAGTCAATAAATATTTGCTGGGCGACTGAGTTCCGAAAGTTACGTGGCCCTTTGTCGTTCAGCACTAAGGAAAACTCACTCCTTCTCCTTCAGGACCTGACTGTACCTCTGTGCCTGTCTAAAGGCCTCCCTCTCCCAGCTCCATTCTGTATATTCGTACCAGCTTTCTTGAGAGGAGTGTGTTCCAAACAGGGCCTGGTATGTTACAAAAACGTGCAAGGGTCCGATGATAAACAGGAAGCAGTGGAAACCTGTTTGCTGTGGAGCCTGCCTTTTCATCAGTACGTCTGCGGCATCCGTGTGCACAGTTCAGGCAAGTCACTGGCGGCAGCACAGGCTTTGGATCCCTCTTCATCATTTTGTTTTTTAGATAACTGACGCCAATTGTGGCTCAGCGCACTGCTCTTCCTCTGGCTTCTCTTCTGGTTCTTGAGACAGGATATTGCATAAACCTAGCATTCCAAAGTATTTATTGCTAGAGTAATATTTATTACCAGATGCACTAAGTTCTAGAACTACAGTTCACCTGAAGAGGAATTTAAATGGCTTTTACTCATGTGATGCTTCTTGATGATCAAATAGGAGACTCGTTTCCTTCCTTATGTGCTCTACATACTTATAGTTTACAAAGTGCATTTAAATTACTGATCTTGTTTAATCATTGCAACCTGTGTCGTCGCGTCAAAGAAGTGACCTCCACTTCACAGTGGGAGAAACCAGCTCTGAGGGGCTAGGGTCCCAAACTGTGTCCCAGCTGACCGGCCGCAGGTCTTTGGGACCAAAGTCTCGCTTCATCACTGCCACAGTGTGGTTTCCGTAATCAAACTGAATAAGCCGTCCAACCGCGCCCATCCGAAGGGCTGATCGAACCAAGTTCGAGTGTATGGGGATGGTTCACAAGCTGCTGAAGGGTCAAGTTCTTTGCACCGTGGACAGTGGTTTCTGAGGTCTTCTTCACAAAGATCCCTTTTATTTTTTTCCTAGTGTGGATTCCCGGTTTTCGGTCCTCTTTGCATAATGAGCACTTGTACGGAGTGCCCATTGGGGTCTAGTCAAAAGCAGTGGATCTTCATGTTTCACTTCTCCTGTGCAGCCTCATCCCTGGCCGGCTGAGTCGTTTCCCCCATGGGCTTTTACATGTTTACAATAGCACAGGGCCCCTTCCCCCTTAACGTCACCTCTGAGGACCCTCGATGACCTGGAGATCACATGTGTAGGGCCTGAGCGTGTGATGGCTAGGTCTCCACCAGGGAAAGGTGTCTGTGAAAATCAGGTTGAGTGTAAGTTAAGCCATATTTGAAGGCCTGTAGAAAGCCTTCTGTTGCAATGTGGTTTGACGTCTAAAACACCACTTGAAGTAAATGAGCTGCCACTCCGGGTAGGCAGTCATTTCTGTGATCCATGGTTTATTATAATGATATTTAAAGTGGAGGGGTTGTGAGGCTTGTCCAATTTCTAGCACAAAAGACAGTCATAATTTTGGCTGAAGGATACATGGAATAATGGTTTCCTCTTTAAAGAAACATTTTGTCCAGATATACGCTGTGAACCAGGATACAGGAAAGAAAACTACTTCCTTCTAAAAGAAAAGAGGGTATATATTTAGTACCTGACCATTTCCTCCTTGTTCTATATCCCAGGGACTGTTATTTAGGGTAGTAAGTCACTCATAGTTATGATATAGTATAGGCTTTTTAAAAAACCACTCGACAAAGTTCTTTGCCCTATTTTATTTTATTCTCCCAACAGCACTATGAGTATTATCTTTGCTTACAATCGGGGAGACCAAGGCACAGAGCAGTTGAATGGCTCATCCCAGACCACCCAGCGCATCAGGAGCGAGGAAGAAACACACGTGCTCTGAGACCCCACACGGCGCACTTCCCACCACTGCCTTCCACTGGCAGCAGCTGGGGCTGTCCCCACGGGTCCGGCCCCTGCCCTTTGTGGAATCCTTTTGGTAGAGTTTTCCGAAACATTCCAGCGGGAGGAAGAGAAAGTGTTGATCACATAATAGCACTTCTGAGCCCAGAACTCCACTCCATTTCTGGGAACCAGTTTCTAATTTGACTTGCTAATGAATTGGTCCGGATAATCCTCCTGTTTAATAATAAGCTGCTAAATAATTGGAAGTTAGTTGCTTTTATGTCACGTCAAGGGTGTGTGATGTCCACACCTGTCCATTCTAGGGGAGAAAAGGAAGCTGATTTGAGAGTTGCGAGGTTCTCCTTGGTCCTGCCCTCCCTCCATTGGGCACAGACATGCTCTAAAACCAGGTGGCCTTCGTTACAACAGGATGATACAGAATTTAGTCCTCGGGTGTTAGAAGGTAAATCGTGTCGGCCTGACAGTCATCTTGGCCCCATTTAAACTGCCTCTTTCTAGGGTCACATTTTCAGGGTCAGGAACAAACTCACTCACCCACACTTTACAGCTGAGCAAACTTGATTAAGAAATAAGGAGGCCGGGGCCAGGGTGGCTTCTGCACGTGTGACCTGTGCAGTTGCACAGGGTCCCTGCGCTCCGCAGGACGTGGTCTCGAGCACGGCTGTGCTGTTGCCATCTTCGGATCTATAGTAAGCTTTGACCAGGGGGCTCTGTATTTTTATTTTGCGTTGAGTCCCACAAATTTCGCAGGTGGTCCTGCTAGGTGTCACAGGTTATTAGTGTCAGAGACAGTCATCCAGCCAGATCAGAGTGTGCTGCCAAGATTTTAGTGGTCCCAAGAAAGCTTGAGGATAGGCCACCACCCTGACAGATCCCAGAGAGGGTGGGGTCAGGACTTCATGGGGGCCCCAGGGCCCCAGTGCTCAGCAAGGACAGAGGACTCTGTCCACCCCCTGGCAAAGGCTCCATTTGAAGCCAGTGACGTGGAAGCCTGGTGCCTCACCCCCAATGCCAAGAAGGTGTGGACTGTCCCCAAGAACAATACTAGCCTTTTGTTTAGGTCCCTTTCCCCCATACCTGCTTAACCTCCTTGGAGTTTTGGGCATGGTCAGATAATAAACAGGTTCAATGTTTAACAGGCTACAAGTTGGGGAGTTATTTTTTAACCCTTATTTTAGAAAGCAATTTTATTTTCAGAAATTTAAACTTTTTACTTATTATAAAGTAATATTCATCAACAAACACAACATTTCATTAACGATGAGCTGAAAAAATTATAGTCCCACTGCCTAGTGATGACCATTATCAGCATTTTAATGCACATTTATACATACACATACTTAAAAACCGTCATGGGGTTATACTGTATATGGAGCCCTAATTGCTTTTCTTTCATTTAGTATTTTGAGAACATGGTCCCATGTCATTATATATTCTGCTGCTTCATCACATTTAATCCACCATGATTTTAATCACATTTACAGTTTATTGAACTAACCTCTATGGTTTGATGTTTAGACTGATTCTTGTTTCTTGCTATTTTCAACAGTGCTGTGAGGAACAGGCATGCAGCGAAATTTTTGCAGTCATCCATGACTGCTGCTTTGGCATAATTTTCTAGAACTGAGTTTTCTGAGAGATACTTACCCAGTTGCCCCGCACGACTGCTGCACCGGTGTTCAAACCTATCAGCGGCGTAGACGAATTTGGGAAGTGTTCTGAAAGTTCTATGGGTGGGTGACGGTGATTCACACCTAGGGGAAGCGCCTTGCAGACTCTCCTGGAACTTCTAGAATTACAAAGGGTCGATAGGCTGGGGTTGGACGTGGTGGTAGTTTTTATGATTTGTAGTCTAGGCAACTAGAGTGGGGTGAAAATTATCCTAAATACATAACTGCCCAGAGGTTGCCCAAATATTTTCTTTACCTGTAATTTACCTTCTAGTTATATGTAATCACATGGTGCTGAATCAAGGATTTATAAAAACTACACTAGACTAATGTTATGTAATTTGAAAAAGAAACAAAATAAAACGAGACTTCATTTTTTTCCCTTCAATCATTAGTAATGTTGGTGTGGTATGGTTTCCCTGCCTCTCTCCTCTTCCAGCTCAGTGTTTTTTGTTTGATGGTTTCTTGTCACCTGAAGAAGCAGAGGTCATACACGATGTCTGACCATTCAAAAGTGAGTCCCTTCATCTTCAGCTTCCTTTGTGAATGCAAATTTCAGCTCACATCTTTCGTGTTTGTAAATACCGAGCTTCATAATCCCCAAGTCCCTTCTCCTATCAGATTTCTCTTCAGGGAAATCCATACATAATCCTTCTCCACAAAACAGACCCCCATCTGGGCCTCGGGAAAACAATCAGTGACAGGGAAACAGGAGTAGGCTCCGTCAACCAGGGGAAGCGTCACAGTTACGATTACTTCTAATCGACAAAAATTGTAGTTTTGCACTATCGCGGTGAGAGATATAGAATAAAACCAGAATCCCTAAAAATTATGATAGATCACACAGAGACTTGGTAGTAAGTGGGCTGTGATGTACAACAGCCTTGGAAGATAAATCTCCCCAGCGGGTTGTGGAAAACGCTCCAGAAACACATGCTAATGTCAGGAAGAACCATCGCCCACCGATATGCTGGTAATCATTTTCAGCAGCAAGCTCTTTGGGTCTGTGGTTTGTTTACTTTCTGGCACAAAAACGCAGTGGACTATTCAACCTCTGCAGTGGGCAGCCTTCGAATTCCCATGGCACAATGGCTCATTCTTTTAAAAATGCATTAAATATGAATTCGCCATTTATCATTAATTACAGCATACAGTATACTCTCGCTCCACTTCTTCTTTCTCCCCCACATGCTCTTGTTTTCTGCTTCCAGCCCCTTGACTACAGCGATTTTCTTTGCTTTGAGAACTTACTCACATACCTCTTTGTAGTTTCTTTTGTAAAAACAACACATTTCCTTTTACATTTGTGATTCTTGCTTAGCTTTTCTCCCTTGGTTTTTCCCCACCAAACCTCATTTATTTCACTTTCCTCCCAATGGTCTAGTTTTTCTCCATGCTTGTCATTTTTAAGCAAGGTTTGCTGGAGGATCAAGACGAAGAATGTCTTTTCTCATGCTCAGCAAGGAAACTGCCCCATTGCCTCTTCGGCTTCTCCTGGATTACTGCCACTCTTGAGTAGGATCCCCAGCTCTTTCCCTCATAAACTCAAAGAACAACAGCCTGGTGTTCTGTATGGGATACACCTGGGACGTGTAGATTCAAGATCTGTTGTTCTGAATTCTCCAACAAGGCTTTCTTAAAAAACCTTACAGAGCAAAAGCAGCCTTATGACAGTACACCCCTTCCTCTCTGTCGCTGCTTCTGCCATTTACGGGTGCTTTGGACTGGAATTCACCCTTCTTGTCAAAGGGGAAATTGGTAACGTTAAGCTCACTAATCAGAACCCGGAAGATGGTTGAAGAGAGGTGTCAGACTCAAATTATCTCCCTAACAAGCTCTATCGTTTGTGGAATAAGAAGAACCTGAAAGGACGTGGAAAATTCTGGAACAATAGTTCTGAGGTGTGTTTTGCATGGGGAACAATTCACTCTGCCCGTGAGTCTTTATCACTGCACATCTCCCTTTGTTTTGAAGACTCTCTGGGACATAAGACATCCACATGAGGGGAACATCACACACTTTTCTGAGGTCTCGCTCAAGTCTGTTCTTAAATAAGTGTGTGTGTCCATGGGGGAATGATATTAATTCTAAAATGTAGACTATCTCAGACTCTCCACTGAGTCATTTCCTTATTTTTATTAATTGGCTTAGACCCAGTTGCAGAATGAAAAGCTATTTTTATGGGTTTGCTCACAACTGACAGATCTAACACAAGATTTAAGCACCATAAGCTGCCAGTTTAAAAAAAGGGAGAAAAAAATGTCTAACAGTATTCCATTAAATTAGGCTGACACTATGGTTTGCAATTTGAGATTGTTGCCTTCTAAAGCATCCTTAGACAGGCTCAGAAAAACCTTGTGGGTTAAAAATAACCATTGGGGAATGTAACATGGCTTGGAGATAAAGGTGATAGTCTCTCTATCCTTTTTCCCTATTGTGGCTTCCTGGGATATTTTTTCTCTGCTTGACTTCATGGGGTGATGGATTGAAGCTCTATCAGACACAAGTGCTCGGTAATAAAATGTGACTCACCTCTCCACTCCATTGCAAAAGTCAGAAAGGCAGTGACTCAATGTGCAGCTGACTCAGTAATTGCCCAGAGTCATCTTTATTGAAATTATACTGCAATCTAGAAATTAGAAGTAAAATAACCCGTGAAGTCCTCCTGACCCATTCCGGGCTGGAGTGAAAGTCTTTTTTTATTACTCTCTCAATTTAGTTTTCTAATCGTCAGTCATGCAACAGCTCTGATCATTAATTTGACAAATTTCTATTCTAACTAGCTGCAAAACTATAGAACACATCACCCGGAAGCATAACTCATCTCCCGAAATAAAGAAACCTATATTTTTCAAAGAAATAACAGATTGGAGGCTAGTCCATAAAACTCAGGAACACCCATAGGAAGGTTAAGGACGTTGTTCTTGATACCTAATCTTGTCGCTGTCTAGGCAGTGGAGTGAGCGGCAAGGTGTGCCACGGGGTAGAATTTGTCCAGGTGTGGTGCTGGGTGTAGTGGAGAAAGGTCTATGTGTCTGGGGGAAAGGGCTGCCCACGGAGCGTCTTCTCTCTCCTTGCGTCAGTGGTGCGTGTGGGAAGACTAGAAGCAGACAAGGAGGGGAGCCTGGTAGGTGGATTGAGCAGAACAGAGAGTGCAGCGGCTTCAAGGGGCATCGGTTCTGGAAACACAGGTTTGACTGTGGCTCTCCATCCTCTGCAAGGTGATCCCCAAATCTCTTAGCCTGGCCCTTAAGGTTCCACTCAGCCTCAGAGTGTTTTATTCTTAACTCCCTGACCTTCCTGTTCCCTCTCTCTGGAATGCCCCAATCCCTTGTATTCGTGGACTGCTTAAACTTATTTTATAAAACTCAATTTAGCTTTTTTTTTTTTTTCAGGAAACTTTCATTGACTCCAGAGATGGAACCCACAACTCTCTCTACCAAGTGAGTGTTTTTATCGTTTTACTTATCCAAAGTGGTCACATTTACTTATTTGTCTGCTTCCTGTAATGGATTATGAGATCCTGGAGGATAAACCTGTGTCTTTACCCATGTTTGGGTCTGCTGTGCCTAACACGGAGCC
Organism: Macrotus californicus; assembly: GCA_007922815.1. Classification (NCBI taxonomy): domain Eukaryota; kingdom Metazoa; phylum Chordata; class Mammalia; order Chiroptera; family Phyllostomidae; genus Macrotus; species Macrotus californicus. The sequence continues at coordinate 9,880 of VMDR010009247.1, forward strand.
TAACACACAGTAGGAGCTCACAACATTTACGTGGAGTGAATGAATGAATGAATGTGAGAAGAGACAGACTTGGGTATTGTGAATCTCAGAGGCAGAGTGTCCGCAGATGCCACAGAGGGTGTTGTGGGGGAGCTTGGAATAAATGTTTTCTCAGACAATGCTGTGAATCAAATAGATTTCGTGGCTTTTAAGGGATCACAGATTCATCAGGGAGGAAAATTAGAAATGATCTAGCCCAACACCCCACTTCTAGGATATTATTGACAGATGAGCAGATGGCTTGCATTTGAATACCCCAGGGACAGCAGCTTACTAGGGAGCCCAGTTCTAATATCAGGTGGCTGTTTGTTTTTCACGAGTAGGCATAATTTACTCCTTTGGAGCCTTTCATCTGAATAAGCTGTCAGTAAAATTTATCTATTATTGTTGTCTTTTTTTCTTCATGAAAGACTCTTAGAGGTTGCTATCAAGTTTCCATCTGTTCTCAAGGCTGATTTTCCTAATTGCTTAAACCCATCATTTGGATTCCAGATCCCTGACCATTCTGGCTCCTGTCCTCTCACGAGCCATGCAGCTCACCAGCCACCAGGGCAGCGACCAGGGCTTCTTGTTGTCTGCTCTCTTTGACACCTTCTGGCTCTATTCATTCCAAAGGGAGGCCCCTTTCATTCCTCTGATCTTATCAGAGACAAGTGCCCAAAGCAGAAGAAGGTTGAAGTTGTGATTGTTCAACGGGGTGAAAAATATACGTGGGCACATAAAGAAGGATCAAACCCAGCCCAGCTTCATTTGCCATGAGCTCATGTTTAGAGAGAATTTGATTATATTAAACAGAAATTAAAGAAGAGAGCAAGCTTAACTTTGTATTATTTATTTATGCATTATTGTTTGCTCATCAGAAAGCAGAATAAAATAATCTTTGTTTCTGGGAAGCAAAGTCACTTCTAACTCAAATCAATTGAATTGTAAGAGAATAAGAGCCTGGTGGAAGATTAAAAATAGACCATGGGTTTTTCATTGCATGTGTTATTTTTAAGTTCTTTTTGGATGGTCTTGGGGAAAAATAGAGCAGAAAAATCTGATACTCCTTTCTTGATGCCGCCAACACAAGGATAGAATCAATGAAAAAGCAGAAAGCCCTTCTAAACTCGTTATCAGCAGTAAAGAAATAGTTACTGAATGTTAACAATATGTGCCTAATGTTAACCAACACATGTAAAGGATTTCCTAACTAGTAACCTGCTATTTGTCTGACATAGTTGTTATTGGTGATGCATCTGCACTGAGTGATCCGTTTTCACTTACCCAGGTCCTTTTGTTCTCAGTGATACATATTTGCCAAGTGGCTACCCAGGGAGAAAGTCTCAGAACCCACTGAGACCTGGATTGCTGGTTGAGTAAGAGATGCTGGTTGTGTTAAAAAGATGCAGCTGAACTTGGGGTGGGTTCAGGGGCAGAGAAGACGCAGCTGGAGGAAATTGTCCATTCCAGATGAGTCAGCCCAGGAAACCTCAATTGTCGTAACAGGACTCTTTATTGCAGGTGCGAAGATTGGTTTTACCAGTGGCTCCTAGGCTTCAATCGTCAGTTTACCGTCAGGGTGAAAATCAGGAACATGGTCCGGGGAAAGCAAGAGGGCCGGCTGTTGCAGCAGCCATTGTTGGTTTCCACTGCCCCCTTTGCTTTCCTCACAGGACCCTGATTTTATGCAAGCATCTCCCCTTTCCTTTAAAGCAGCACTGTACCCTCAGGGAGGCGGCCTCAGCCTCAGGGGATGGGTTGCTATTAGCCCAGACTAACCATGGCAGTCTCTCTTCCTGGCGATGAGTTTAAGCATGGGCTCCTGAAGATCTGGCCAGTGAGAAAAGAGACGTCTTCGCTGGGTTCTTTTAAAAAGGAAGAGACAGTTTATTATTCTGCTAAGCAAAGCACATCTGGATGTAGTGCCATCATTTTACAACATGAGGGGAGCTAGCCTGAGGATAAGACCCAGATGTTGAAGGTGACTGGGGGCTGAGGCTATACTCAAAACACCAAATTAACCAAACACAGAGCTGTCTGAATTTTGTGTCTCTCCAAAATTCATGTTGAAGTCTTAACTCTAAGTACCTTAAAATAGGGCCTTTAAAGAAATATCTAAGGTCAAATGAAGTCATAGGGTGGACCCTAAAACATCTGTTTTCCAATCTGACTAGCGTCTTGATAAGATGTGGAGATTATAGGACACGCAGAGAGACACCAGAGATGCAGGTGCAAATAGAAGGCGGCCATCTGCAAGCCACAGAGAGAGGCCTCAGGAGATGCCGAACCTCCCACAAGTTGATCTCAGGCTTCCAGCCTCCAGAACTGGGAGAAGATAATTCATGTTGTTTAAGGCCCCTAGTCTGTGGTATTTTGTAATGTCAGCCCTATGTTTGGCCTTCTTGGTACGTAAAGCCACACAATTTTTTTTTTTTATCTGTTGGTCACTTAAGTGGTGTTTTCTGTTCTGAGTTGTTAAAAACACAAAAAAATAGCCCTGGCTGATGTGGCTCAGTGGATTGAGTGCTGGCCTGTGAACCAAAGGGTCTCTGGTTTGATTCCCAGTCAGGGCACATGCCTGGGTTGCAGGCCAGGTCCCAGTAGGGGATGCGTGAGAGGCAACCACACATTGATATTTCTCTCCCTCTCTTTCTCCTTCCCTTCCCCTCTCTCTAAAAATAAGTAAATAAAATCTTTAAAAAAACACAAAAAAATATATTGCAGCAATACGATTCCATTACAAGTGGCAACAAGTCCGAGGACAGGAGAGGTAGAGAGAACATGCCCCGCTGGAGGCCAGAACACCAGAGAGGATTATCCTGAGTAATACTGTCATAAACGCAAGGAGGAGCAGGTCATCTCATGACCAGGAGGGAGCTGATGATGTTGGAGGAATGGTAGCATTTTTATTTTTCTCTCTCCATATTCCAAGGCAGGGCCTTGGTCTCTTTTCTCCTAACCTCCCCCCCCCCCCCCCCCCCCGCCCCGCATAGTTGGACCTGAGCATGGAGCCTCATAAGGATATGGTTTGTGGCCGAGGGACCAAGTGAAGTTTACTGTCCCATATCCAGGCTTAGACCAACAACTATGACCTCAGCTCACCAATCAACTCGCAACAGATGAAAAACAAATTCTTACCAGCTTCAGGGAATGAGAATTTATAATGTCCTATGTAGTAGTTAGAGTAGACACTGACTTCACTTCATGGGTTCCCCCTACTGATTTAGGTTATCCCAAGTTATAACTTCAAAGCAAGAAGTTGGCAACCACTGGATAAGGAGAGATCGATTGCCAACATGTAATTAACATGTATTTTCCAATAGCTCAGGTTTGGCCCTGAGCTATGAAATGAGAAAGGTTCTTCTCATGACTACCTACAAAGTCGTATTTGTTGAACCAAGTATGTTTTCTAGGGAATAGTGGCCATATTGACCAGTTGCATTATTTCAAGCTTTTAATGCCTAGATTCAAATAGCTCCTCTTTGGTCTTCCTTCCTCCAGATTCTTTCCTGCTCCCTGGGGAAGCTTCCTAAGATCACTTTCATTATTCCTGCCTGCACCTCTAAAACATTTATTTGGCTCTAAAACTATTGGAGACACCCCCTGGCGCATCTGCCCAGGCTGCAGTCCTGCGTTCCTGCTCTAAGAAGTGTTTTGTCCTGGAGGTGGCCCCAGAAGCCATGTTTATGCAATGTGACATCACTTCTATTATTGTCACTGGAACAGACACTCAGGTTCTCTTTTGCGGAAATTTGGAATCGGAAGATGCTGGTAAGGCTCTGCTGGTCATTTCGGCTGAGATGTAAATGTGTGAGTTGTGGAGTGGATTGTTTTATACCATCTTTATGGGGAACAGAAAACTCTACTGTGCAGAGAGGAGAGGTTGAGGCAGATGTGCAAAGAGAAGTGGAGGTGAGGAAGTCCATGACTGGGGTGGCATCGAGGGGTCAAGACTGGGAAACTTGCTCCTGATAGCTTTTCATTCTTGGTTCCAAGCCTTGGGGAGACCCAGCTGCCCATGCCGCCCTTGAGTTCCTCCAGATCCCTTTGTTTTTAAGTTATCTCATTCTCTTTGGTTTATACTACTTTGAGTGGCTTTCTAGTTTTTGTATTCAAAACCACCTGGGCCAAGGGAAAGGTGAAGTTCAGGCCCTTGACTTGGTATTTAGCACCATCCCCAGTTTAGCCACCACATAACCATACATTGTTTTCATCTTCCTCTCCCTCCGTTACCCACATGGAGCTTCATTCAGAACAGCCCGTGTTCTTTCCTGCTCTCACACCTTATATACTTCCGGCTCATTCCTTGTTTCACATCACTTCTTTTAGTTAAAATACTTTCCTTCCTCTTCTCGGCTGACTTGGACTCTGCACATTGTTAAAGACCAGCTGAAGTTTGTTCTTCTACGTAAAGTCTCCTGCAAGCTCCCCAGCCCATAGCAATGTCTCCTTCTTTTAAACTTCTGGGTAGTGCTTGTGTTCTGTTAACCACTATTTTAACATAATAATAGCTTACAGTGGTGGAGAAAAACAGGTGGGCTTCAGAGAAACACCTTGATGACAGAAACTCTAATGCTGAGAACCTGTAAATAATATGAGAGACCAAAGAAAGTATGTTAGGGTGTCAGAATAAGAGGGTGGTGGCAAAAATATATTTAAGTATTACCATTAGATAAAATAATATCCAATCTGTTGGAAAACACAAAACGCGCACATTCATATGACTTTTATTTTGTAGAATAACCAATAACACCCACACTGAGTATGATAAAACAATGAGATGAGAAATCATAGAGATGGAAAAAGAAGAGGATGCCAAAGAGAAGACAGACACGTTGGGCTGGAGGGGATGGGGACCATAGGAACAGGAGTTGAAGGACAGAGAGGATGAAAACGAGACCAGGAGATGCTGGTGCATCCTTCTTCCTTCTCCTTTCTTTTGGGTAAAAGAAACTTTAACCTTGACTCTGGCCCCAGCTCCTCTCTCAGGGAGGAAAAGGGCTAGGAAGAGAAGTTATGAGGAGAAAGTAAACAAACCAGTAGGGTGACCAGGAGACAAAGACAAAAGCTTCTCCCAGGCGAGGTAGGTGAGAAGGGGAGAATCCCTAGCCTGCAGCCCCCAGTGGGAGATTCCACTCTTAATGACAAGAATTAACCTGGAGTGAAAAATTAGCATTTGAATAATGAACCTGTGAATCCTGCTAGCCGTGCTCCTTCTACTGTATAGCATTCACTCAACACATCTTTACTGCATTTTCTGTTGTCAGATGGTTCATTAACACAGGAAGCAGTCACACCCATCACTCATTGTATATTAAAGAAACTGACAACCAACATCTGACAATTCTGCAAATAAACGTGACTTGTCCATGAGGCTGTTTCATCGACTCATTGTTCACCTTTTGCCCGTCTGTGGGAACTTCTCCACTCTGTCTGTCTCTGGGGTTTTCCAAGGCCGATGCTCTAAGCTGGGCTTGGGTTCTTTCCTTCTCATACCTGCTCCCCAAAGTTGTTTGAGATAACTGATAAGAGGAGCTTGCTGCGGCGTGTTCCCTGGTTGACATGTAGGGACAGTATCCTGGAGAGTTGGAGGCCCAGAACATAGCACACTTTCTGTCTATTTCCTCTCTTCCAACTTGTTTGTTCGGTTCTATCAGAATGTCAAAGGCAATGTGAAGGGAAAACATGTTGACTCCTGGTGTCGGCCTCGTTCCTGGGATGTTGAAAAGATCACTGCATTTCCTTTGTTCTTTCATCCAGTGTAATCTCCTATGGAGACCAACTCGTATCAAGTATTGACCTTGAGTAACCCACAGCCTAATGGGAAAACAACCTGGAGAACTTATAACTTGTATAAAAGGATACTAACCTCTTTATTTTGGGAGCTACAGATAAAGATGTACCTTCTCTATCAGCTCCCTATTTTCCATCCCCCCATATTTGCCCTAATTCTCTTACTTCATTGTATTTTAGAAACTGTATTAACTAGTGTTTAAAGATGGGCATATGGGCTGTGTGTGTGTGTTAATATGTAAGAGGAGAGGAGTGCTCTCATTTAATAGTTATTCTGAAGGCAGTAAAGCCTAGACCACACCATGGAGGGATGCTGCTGGATTCTGCTGCGTTTAATTCTGTTACATTCCAGTCGAACATATAAGGCCCACTTCTTAGCCTTTCTTCTCTTGCCTGAGAAATTAGCATGTGCTGACTGATGTCTGTTGTTTGGGAGGCATCTTTTGTTCGAGATGTACCTCGGCTTATGGAAGGAGCAAGGAGCCCTTCCAAGAGTTGCACATGTTATTAGGCTACCACCAGGAAGTGCTGGAAGTGGTCCTGTCTTTTCTCAGGCCTGACAGAGCCAATTTTTTCCTTAAAGGAGTAAATCTATGCTCTGTTTTTACTCCATCCTCCATCAAGGCCACAGTACACTTACTAGGTGCAAACTCTTACCTTGAGGATGGAATAGTTCTGGGTGCTTCTTTGTCTTTTCAATTTCATGGACTTGGGGTCCTAGAAAAGGTAAGCATTGTTCCTCAAACCATACCAAATTTGGTAGGATGTTCTTGGACTTTAAAATCCTTTGGATTTTAGCTTCCAGTTCCCCTAATTGAGTTTATATGATTCACTGTCCAAATTCAAGTCACAGTTCTGTAATGAAATAAGAAACTAATTTTTTCCCAACACTCAGATACCCCAGACCTGCCTGACAGGTTCACAGCCAGGTCAGTTCCAATCCTGTCACATGCTGATCATCTGGGCTTAGAATTGCAAAGCAGGAAATTTTAGGTTCAAAGAGGTATTGGCACAATGCCTAACACGTACCAGCTTTGGGGCAGATATTTGTTAATTGATTAATGCTGCTGTTAACACCAGATGCTATCTGTTAAGAGCCTCATTTTCTTTTAGCTAGATGTTAATAAATCCATGTTTGATACACAAAGAAATGGTCAATTATGGAGTAACATGAAAGATTTGAAAAATAATGTGAACCCTTCCTTCTAGACTGGCTATACAACCTGTGGAGCCCAGTGCAAAATAAAAATGTAGAAGTTCTACTTCAAAAAGTATTAAGAATTTCAAGATGGAAACTGCAGAGCATGAAATGGGACCTCTTCAAAGTACAGATTGCTCACCAATGGAACCAGCCCTGATCCCCCATTTGATTGACGTGTATGAGTGCCGACAATTTAATAGGCATTGTGTCTGTCTTTGTCACATACATCATCTCCTGTCATTCTCACAACAACCGAATGAGTCTCTGGGAGATTTCCTAATTTGTTCAAGATCATACACAAAAGACTGTATGCATTGTCAGTTCATTTCCACTAGGTAGAATGTAGGTGGGTTCTGAGCCATGTATTTTCGCATAGGCTGGCTTGTACCACTTTCCTCATGTAGTTATGTGGACAATAATCATTAACATGAGTTGAGAACTTACCATATGCCAGGCAGCATTCTAGTGGATTTATACGTGCTCACTCATTTAACGCCTGGCAGAGCATTTGTGCTGCTTTCGTCGGGATGTGGCAGGAGGTGGAAAGCATAACCCAAAAGGTTAACCGAAGAGATTTTAAGGAAGGGACTGCTTGCAGAAGTGTGTCTGCCAAGATGCCGCCCTATTTTGGTGACTCTGTCCTCTCCCTTCCTCCTTCTGGCCTGTTCTGGCTAGTGTCAGATGCACTTGTACTCTGTGAAGATCCTCTTAAGCTCTTCCATGCCTCTTCCTTTCTGGGAGGCCAGTCACCTTCGTTACAATGGACGACAACCTCATGGCTTTGGTGCTTACCTTGAAGCATTCAACCCGGTTGAACTTGAAAACTGCCGAGAGTTGTCTTACCCTGGGCTTCATTATATGAAGTCTCACGTTAGTTTTTACGGTCTGAGTGTAGATCCTAAAGGAGAGCGTTCACCAACATCGACAACAATAACAGCTATCACTTACTGACTGCTCACTATGGTGGGGGCTACTCCACACACTTTAGAACCGCCCACTTAGTCTTCAGTATGACCCTGTCTGGTAAATGCTATTATTATCCTTGGTTAAGGGAACTGAAACACTTGGATGATAAGTAACTTGACCAAAGTCAGACAGGTCATTGCTGCCCCACCCTTAGACTCATAGTTCCCAAATATGACAGGAGCTTCCTACTGGAACTCTCCACCAGAGGGCTTTCTCTGGCCACAGGAGCATGCTTTGCTGAAGCACAGGGAAGGCTGGAAATTCCAAGGAATTGATGTCCTTGGGGACAGACCTCAACCAATGAGACTGGCGGATAAACACCCAAGCAGCCTGTCCTCTTGACTAGGACAATTCTGTAGCATGCTCTATACCTGGGGTATCAAATTCATTTTCACCGGGGGCCACATCAGCCTTAGGATTGCCTTCAAAGGGCTGAGTGTAATTTTAGGACTATATGAATGTAACTTCTCCTTAACTGTTAAGTGAGAGCTTGATGCTGCCACCGGGTAGAAACAAGGTGGAGGGCCCGATTTGGCCCACGGTCCTTGTGTTTGCCACCTGTGCTCTATACAGTCTCCCAGGGGTCCCTGTTGGGACTGAGTCCCAGTCGCCCACAAAGTTAAAATGCTCCTTAATGCAGTTCGTATTTGCTGTCTCCCATTCCATCCATCACTCTCCAACCACGGTTTCCTGCAGTCATTTCCCAAATAAAATATTTCCACGCAAACCCTTGTCTCAGGATCTGTTCCTGGAGACTCAAATGAAAGAGAGTTGGCAGAAGTGGAAGTGGTCCTAGAAACAGACCCACCAATGGGAGTTGGGTCTATGTAGTTCACTGGCCAGAGGTAACAAGGATCCTTGGCTGGAGGTAAGTGAGAAGGTGAGAACGCTTGGTCCTGCAGCATCACAGCTGCTAAGACTCTCACTGGCAGGGAATCGGTCTGGAGTCCGGATGAAAAGGGGTGTCCTGGCTTGTGCAATAGCTCTAGCACTTGAGAGATTTGGGGCCATGGCAACCACAAAGATTGAGAAACTGCCTGGTTGTCTGTTGTTAAAGGCAATAGTTACTCTGAAGAAAGAAAATTGAACATGTGAGTGAACAATGAGAAGGTAAAGAATCCTCAAGGCTGGCACATAAAGAGACATGCCTCCAGTAGCCAGAGGGCAGGCTGCTGAAAACCAGGCCTATGGGTTGATTGTAAGAATGACAGGGATGGAGCCAACAGCACAGTATCCCTCTTTTCAAGACTGGTGTAGCCACTGCTGCATCTAAATTCCTGACCTCTTAACAATGGAGACTGATGCTGAGCTCTCGGTTTTGTACCATCCCTCAGAGTCAACCCACCACTTGGCAGAGAGTTGATTATATTGGACCCCTTCCACTCAGATGGAGACAGACGGTCACGGTTACTAAGGATGGTTTTACCTTCCCTGCCCACAGTGCCTCTTCCAGCACCTTTATCCAAGGCCTCACAGAGTGTCCGGTTTACCAACATGGGAATCCATATAATGTCACCTGAGACCAAAGGAACCACTAACTGTGAAGTTGAGACAATGGTTCTGCCACCACAGTGCCTACGGATCCTCCCACACGCTATATCATCTGGGAGCTGCTGGCTTGGTAGAAGTTTGGAGTGGCTTCATGGAGGCTTAGCTAAGATGTCAGCTGGGGATGACACACCATGGGGTTGGGACACTAGTCTTCAAGATGAAGACTATGTGTTGAGTCATCATCTGGTGTTTGTGTCCCTGGTAGGGAGAATACACAGAGCAAGGATATAAAAGTAAGAAGTGGTCTTCTCATCATTGTTCCTAAAGACCTATTTAGGAAGTTCATGCTTCTTGTTTCTGCAGTTTGGTTTCCAGTAGACTCTCCTGGTTCCTGAGTGAGTGGGGGTAGGGTGGAAGGAGTGTCTATACAAAGGAACAGAGTCAGGATTTCACTACAATTAAAGTTATTTCTTTTACACAAAAATTTTAAACTTCTCGGGCAAGTAGTCCAGCAAGCAAAAGAAAACAAGTTCTACGCTGGCAAGGATAGTTGGCCATGATCATCCTTAGTAGGCGGGCTTACTTCTACCTGGTAGGAACAGGAAGAAGCAAGCATATCTGGAACTGAAGGGACGTCCTGGGTCCCTCTTGATGCTTCTATACTGTGAATAGGCAATTGCAATCAACACAGCTTGACGAGCACATGCAAACTTGGGGTTCAGACCCCTCGAGGTTGAAGGTCCAGCTTGCACATTGGACACACAACCAAGACCAGCAGAAAGTCTGGCTTAGGATCAGGGGAATACAGCATTGGGGGTAAAGGAGCCAGATGATGACCAGCATGAGAGCTTAGGACTGACTGCAGCAGAAGGGACTCTAGTTTGTCTTGTTAGTATGCCCGCTTCCAGTCCTCCCGCCCCCCCTTGGAAATTATGACCAGCTACCTTGAAAACTCAGTGATAGAACAGTTGCATGAGTGGATCAGGGTGGGGAAAAGGTGGGCAGTAGCAGATGCTGTTGGTCCTCCACCCCCATCCTTTTGGCTTTCTTTGGTCCCAGTCAGGCAAACAGGTCCCCACTGTTGCCTGTGGACTTCTTTGGCCATAGGAGCAAGCATGGCTTCCAAGAGGACAGGCAAAAAAACCCCAGAAAGTAGCAAGTAGCTCTCAACTAATGCAGGGTAGGTGTTGGTAGATAATTACTAGCTTCCTGGCCCTTTGGGTGGAATGTCTCTGAAGCATATTCTCTACAGATTCCCAGAGAATGCCTGCAGAATAGAACCCCAGATACTTAGCTGGCCTGCTCCTTGATGCACACTGTGATGTCTTCCTCTCCTGCCTCACTTCCCCACTCCCTTACTGATGCTTCTTAGCGTTAACTCTTAATTAAGCCATGTGCACCCAAATCCTTATCTCAGGTCCAGCTACTAAGCGAATTCACACTCAGACCAGAATATGAGTCCAGCTAGTTTGGCTCTAGAGCCTGTGCCTTTAACCACTACATGTGAATTAAATAATTATCCCATTAATATAAAGGTTGCCAAAGAGGTGGGAAAGGGTCCAAAGATCTTCAAAGGCAGTCTCAAAGTCAAATTATTCCCACTTCACAAGTGCTTACAGCCAAGTGTTAATTTTCCACAGTTGCACTTCATTTGGTATCAGCCTCTGTGGGGGAGTCAGTAGACACTACACGTCTCTTTTCTCTTCATTCCCAGTAAGATGTGACTCTATCCATTTAACATTTTATTCATTTATTCACGTTTGAGAAAAATGTGATTGCAGGATGCTCAGAGGAGACCTCTGTTTCTCAAAACAACAAAAATGACAGACATGTAAAACAAAATTGTGTATATGCTTTAGTTGTTTCTACCGAACAAGTGAAATGTTGCCCCTGCCTCAGAGCAAAAGTCTCCTTCCTCCACATGCCAAGCTTCATTTAGCTATTTGAGAATTATCCCCATCCCTGGAGGGAGGAAAGGAGATTATGAATAAGCAGGGAAGGGTCACATGCTTCCTTCTTTGCAATAGATCTGGGCAGGTGCAGCGTTCTTCCGCTCTGCCCACTCTCTGTCCTCTGTCTACCTCCGTCCGAAGCCTTGTTGACCAACTTGGAGTCTGAACTGGGGTAACCAGAAACCACTCTGAGTAGACAATGGACTGGGAAACTGTTTGCTTTAGAGAAAGAGGCAACTGGCAGGGAATTACTACATCCAGATCTGAGCCTACTGCCCTGGAGTAATGAGAGCTGGCCAGACTGACCTGTGGAGGTCGCCTGGAAGGGTGTGAACACACAAAGCTACGATCATGGGTCTTCCTCTGGGTCACCTGTTGGTTATCTCCATACACTATGTTGTCAGTAAAACGTGGAGCCCAACTCTGGGACCAGGGTGCCTGGGTGCCTGGTTTGAGTCCAAGCTGTACCACCTAGTTGGTGTTACCTAACTTCTCTGGGACAAGGAGCTGAGCCTAACAGGAATCTAGACAATGAGGGAGCCAGGCTGAGGCCAGTCCCCAAAGCCAGCCTCCAGGGTCAGAGCAGAGTGCAGAAGGGCAGAGAATAGACCTGGAAGGGTGGACAGAGACTACCCAGTTCAATATTAAAGAGTTGTTGAGAGGATTAAATAAGCTGCTATATGTGAATTCTCAGAGCAACACAGGCACATGGTAAGCACTGTGTAATCCAGCACGATCCTCCTGTCCCATATTCCTCTGTGATGTTCGGCATCTAGGTCACTGCAGTCGCTGCCTTCCTTGATGGCGCCTTCCTTGTGTGGCCAGCCTAGCTCCTGCCACCTAGAGAATCTCCGCCAAGGCCAAACGTCTGCCTCTCATCCCTGGGATTTGCTCTTCCATGGCAATGTTGACCCCTGCCACTGGCCCTGCATTATCTCTGAGGCAAGGAGCTTTTGCGCTGGGCTCAGGGAACGAGCCTCTGGTATGTGGTCTCATCTGGACAGCCTCTCCTTCTCATCTTGTAAAGTAAACATCCCCCAGACAGCTCAGTTCCCACAGGTCAACCACGCCTGGGCTGAGCAGACAGTAAGCCTGCCCTTGCTTCCTCTCTCCCTATCAGTTAGGGATCGACGGTCAGGGGTCTCCTACAGGGAGTCCCACTCGCTTCCAGGATTGGATTTTGCCAGCTACTTCTTCCAGTGTTCGGTAATAATAGAAATTGCTACTACCTTTTGCACATCTAACAATGGACCAAACAGTATGTAAGCTCTACACATTTTATGACATTTAATACTTACAGTGACTCTGCCAAATATTAGTGTCCCCACTGACCAGTGAGGAAATGGAGACTCGGAAGTTTCACCTAAACAGTGAGGAGGCAGCAGCATCACGATTAGTCTGCTGACTCCAAAGGCCTTTTCATTATATGATGATGCCCATGGATTCTACTTGAATGGCGCATTCTCATCTGAACATTTTTATAGTCACAAAATACATATGAGAGTAGGAAAGGGACTTTCTGTCCTTGAAAAGCTTATGGTATTGGTGGAAGACAAGATTTGCAGAAATGAAGCTGTTTGAAAATGATTCCTAAGTGTGTCTAATCAGGTGCTAAACTGAGCACCCACAAACTCCACATGATAGGGGAGCCTTGAGAAAGAGCAGAGTGTGGGAAGTGATGGAGAAGCTGGGATGGGATGGGGAGGCGTGCTCTGCAGGGAGAGGTAAGAGGTGCCCACAGAGGGCAGATCAATAGAGAAAGAGAAAGAAGACAGAAACAAGCCCAGCCAGTGGCAGAGAAAACTGACTGGACTGAAGAGAATTAAGAAGTAGCAGATGAGGCGGAAGAATGAGAAAGTCCTTGCGGGCTCTGAAGAGGAATGTGGACTCGGCGAGGAAGCAGAAGGAACGCACGATAGTTGTGGAGAGGCCGTGGCAAATGAAAGAATTATGTTAGGAAGGCTCAGACTTCAGGAGTGGAGGAAGGGACTGAGAGGAGAGAGATGAGAGAAGATTGGAGCCATCCTTCGAAAGAAGAACTGGTCATGCTTGGTGACTAAATAGAGCAGCTGAGACAAGGATGACTCCTTTTTTCCCATCACGCTCAATAAAGGGGATGGGGAACAGCCAGGGAGGGGAGTCAGCAAGAAGTCCAGTTCATTTAAGCAACTTGATTGGAGGCTTTTCCTAAAGGAAATGAAAACCGCCCCTCTGATCAGAGAAAAAAAATTAATTATTTTTTTTTGGTCTTGTTCATTTTTTTTGACTGAGCATAGACGATATCTAGTTTCACAAAAATCTCCCCTTCTGATTGTTTAAGAGAAAGCTTTGAATAAATGCCTCTCCCCTTAGAGGTCCCCTGTGTCTGTCCTGAGACTTGTGTGATTTTAGGGTGGAGGGCTCAGGAGTTTAAGAATGGGCAGAAGGAAGGCCCACCCCTCTCCTCTCACTGGGGGAGGTGTGCCAAAATGTTCTCAATGGTCCAAAGGAGAAATCTAAACAAGTCCAATATGTTGTCTTGTTAAATCTCAAGGAATTCGAAATACGTCCCAGTTAATCAACTAGTCAAGCATTATTTACTCATTGAACAAAAGTCCAGACCTCCTTTGACCCTGTAAAGATTTTATACTCATAGCTTCCCTTGGTCTGTCTTCATTAAAATACACACTTTTGTTTTTGTGATGATCTTCAAGGAGTTGTTTCCAATAAACTGTGGCCACCAGTAAATTGTGAGCTCTACATTCTTTCCATGAAGATCTTGTATGTCCTTGACATCTAGTTCATTTTGATTTTGTTTTTTTGTGTTTTTAATTTTTTCTTTTATTGATTCTAGAGAGAGGGGAAGGGAGGGAGAAAGAGTGGGGGAGAAACATCAATGTGAGAGAGAAACATCTATCGGTTGCTTCTTGTATGCACCCTGACCTGGGTTCGAACCCGAATCCCAGGCATGTGCCCTGACTTGGAATCGAATCCATGACTTTTAGGTTTGCAGGACAATGCCCAACCGAGCCACCAGCCAGGTCATCTGGCCCATTTTGTAAATGTAGGTGCCTCCCTAGCATAATTAATTAATTAATTAAAACATGTTAAACTTTGATTCTCTAATCAGTGGATCAGTTTTCATTTCCTTTTGGGGAAGCCACATTTCAAATTGTTAAATGCATGTGACTTATAGATGACTCTTCTCCCCGTTTGTCCCCCTCTTCCCCATTTATTGAGCACCAGATAAGAGCTGAATTTATTTGTTCTTACAAGTCTTTCAAATATTTGTCTCTATGCATATAAATGAAGGGAAACTGTTATTCTGCCTTGAAAACAAATAACATACTTTAAAGTATGTCTCATGTTGTACAAACTTTCTTTCAAAGAACTTTTGTACATGCATGACTCTATGTGTGTGTGTGTGTGTGTGTGTGTGTGTGTGTGTTGGAGGTGGGGGTGGGAGAGCCAGTGGGCAGAGGAATCGGAGGGGTGCTGTAAAGTTTTCTCGGAACTGGACGGTGGCAGATGTGTGGTGTCAGCTCTTGAAGAGATAACAAGAGCTCACTTCAAAATGATTGCTCCCATCTAGCTTCTATCAAACTTGTGAAGAGACTTCCAGGACCAGACATAAAAAGGCATTTCCTGGTTAGCTGTCAGTCATACTCTGTGTCTATAGACATGAATCATATGCCCTGTTTGTACTTTGCATCTCACATTGGAGCATGAGACATACCCACCCAGTCTTCACCAGTTTCTGGGAGAGGGGTACGCTGGTCTCCTGTGGGATGTTGGCCTGAACACCACGTTACGTTCATCTGGCCTGAGACAGAGCCTGGCACCAGGATGAGAAGAGACCGAGTATCTGGTTGTCTTCATGGAGTAGAGAGCCCAGTCCGGAAACTGAACTCCATGATGAAAAGGGAAATAAAAGAGAGTGTCATGGATTTTCCTCGTGTATTAGGACTTCTGGATTCCACCTAAATCATATCTGACTCGGGGAACGTGCCCAGTACTCTATGACCCCTCTGTCCACGTTAGCCACCTGATACTCCCCTTCTCTTGTTTCCAACCAGATGCTGCACTTGCCTTTCGGACTTTGCTTCACGGGTGGTGAAGCAACTTCCTGTTCCAGCAGGAAGTGAATGAAGAGCTTCGCACAGGACTGGAAACTCATCTCAGTTTCTTGCTCACTTTAAGGTTCCTTCGTTCGCCAAGCCTTGCCTTGTCTCCACCCAGATTTCAGACCCATTGCTCCCTAACAGCAAGTAGCTTTTACGACTGACTTGGATTCGTGATCCGCATCTTGGCAGGATCTCTGAGGCAGTGGGCTTCCTATCGCTGTTTGCTTACCTGCCCCTCTCTCCTTCCCCTCATTCTTTTCTTCCCTCCCTTTTTTTCATATATATGTTTATTTAACATTTAGTACGTGCCAGCTGTGGACAAGTGCTGGGGACCCCACAGCTTTAGAGAAGATGGACAAAGGAAAGTAAGTCTAATAAAGTAAAATAACTGTTATGCCAGGGTAGTACAGGGCCAATGAGAGACTTTGAGAAACCGACAGTTCTGCAGGTTGTCGTGTCTGTGTGAGACAGACAGAGGGAGAGAGCAGGCTAGAAAGGAAGACAGTGGCCCGATACTATAAGTCACATCACAGAGGAGGGACTTCCTAAGGACCGCCAGAGACTTCAAGGAGACAAACAATGGTTAATATCTATTATGGAGCAGTTACTTCATACTCTATATGTAGTTCTTTACATACCAGTGTTCTCACAATATCCTTCAGAGGTAGGAATTGTCGATTACCTTTGTTTTACAGGTGAGGAAACTGAGGCTCAGCAGAGTGCACCAGTAACAGTTCAAAGAGGACAACAGAACCCCTCTAAGTACTCGAAACAGGAAACTTGATGCAGGGACTTGGTTCTGCAGGTGACGGAGAGATGAGAACCCAGAGAGCGATGGTGAGGCAACTGGGAGATCAGCGTGGCAGGAAGCGAAGGGAAGGGGTCGTGTGACCGAGGCTCAGAGACCAGCCACTGAGTAGGAGCTGGAGCCACAGGGGCCACCCCTGAAAGTAAAGAAGGATGTACACAGGCAAGTCCCTGCCTCCTGCCGTCCAGTATTCCCTGGTGTCCTTAACTCGCTGAATCCACTTTGAGGCCAGAGGCTTGGGGAATATAGTCCCGTGTTACAGAGAAAAGCATGGTTCCAACAGGAATCACATGGCACAGGAAAAATCTTTTTTTTTTAAAGATTTTATTTATTTTTAGACAGGGGAAAGGAGGGAGAAAGAGAGGGAGAGAAACATCAATGTGTGGTTGCCTCGCATGCGTCCCCTGCTGAGGATCTGGCCTGCAACCCAGGCATGTGCCCTGACTGGGAATCGAACCAGCGACTCTTTGGTTCGCAGGCTGGCACTCAGTCCACTGATCCACACCAGCCAGGGCCAGGAAAAGTAGAATAACTTGAGGAGGGGTTATTTACTACCGGCTTCATTACAAAAGCATGTGGCTGAAATAGGGGACCCACAGAGGATAGTGCCAAAGATCTCAGGACTAGCAGCAGCAGCAGAGCTGTGACCGTCCTTAGAGCCAAAGGCACAAAAGGATGGAGAGGTTTCTAGAACCTGGAAGGAAAGGGAGTATTGTAGAGCAGGCCACCCAGAGAGTGGTGATGTTTTGCCCAGGGACACCACCACAACCTCTCACGGGGGGAAGAGACCTTTTCTGACTTTCTTCTCTGCAGCCAGGACTCCCACCAGCTGAACCTGCCAGGCAGCCAATGGCACAGGAGACCTGTCGGTGTGGCAACACTTAAGTTTCTGTTCCGATGCCCAGAGACCACGGCTCAGACAGCGCAGGTGGCTTTCCCACTTTGTAGGGCTAGAAACTGAATCCAGATACTTGCAACTCCAAGCCCGTATTTGTTCATCACTACACTAGCCCCTTTGTCTATGGGATAATTCTTGTCCTAACCTTCCAAAATAACGTTTCAGCTCTTTGCTCACTTACCTCATCACATACACCGTCTAATTTGTACAGAACCTCAGAACTGTCTACATCTCGTGACTCTTTCCTGTTGTCTGGACCCTGCCCCTAACTTTACCGTGGGTCTCCTTGTCTCAGTGACTGAGCATTAGTTCACCGTGTGACTCCACTTGTGTCACCAACATTTCGTGTGGAAACTGGGCACTTCTACTGGCTAACACCAACGGGCAGAATGATTAACCTTAAGAAAGAATTCCAAGGATGAAAAACTATAACGTTTGAAATCGTTTGTTGTATTACTTACAGTGGTGGGTAGCCCAGGTGTCCCATAACAGGAAATGCTGGCAGGAGGGACACACACTCATCAAAGACTGAGTGGGGAGAGCTTTCACCTCCTCTTGCCCATTTCTACATCCTGAGGGTTAGGAGATGTTTTTGGACAAAGCTCTTAGGGAATAGCTTTGGATACGAGGGTACAAAGAGTTAAGAACTCTCGCTCATATTTCTGGCCTTAGGTAGGTGGGGATGAGGCAAGCCAGAGGCTGTTCCCTCTTGGGAGGGTTTCCTGTTCTGGGAAGGCCTGGCTAGATCCAAGTACAGCTGCGGGAGAAGGGAGGCGTGGTTTGGGGGACCCCGCTGCAGGCCTGAAAGGCAAGATCTTTGGGGGGATTCCTGAAGGTGCTTCTTTTTACCACTAGATTGGTCTTATAACCTGGGGCACGGAGAGAAAGGTGGGACTGAGGAAAAAGTGGCCAAGGAGCCTCGTTTCTCTTTTAGTGCAGCCTCAGAGCAGAGAGATTGGAGTCCTATGACTCACACAGGTCCGGCTCACCCCAGAGAAGGGTCATAGTACCAAGTGTTCCTTTACCGGGAACAGCTCACACCAATGCTTTTCTAGAGCAGCAGTTCTGCAGGTGTGACTCACAAAGCCTTGAGGGGCTCTGGGACCCTTTCAGGAGGTGTGCAAGGTCAAACCACCTTCATAATAATGCTGTGGTGCCGTTTGCATTTTTTACTGAATGGTGCAAAGCAGCTGGTGGATTCGGCTGCTGGCACCAGGGCATGGATGGAAGTACGGGCTTTGTGCCGTAGTGCTGTTGGGTATCAAAACTGGTTTCATCACCAAACACTTTTTTTAAAAAAGAGTCCACTTCCCATAAAAAACACCTGGTTAGTATTCTGTGATACGGAATGGCAAGTATACGTGAAACGTTTTTCTCTGCACACTGAGCGCGCTGGTTGCCATGAGGAAAAGCGCTCATGCAATAGCTCAGGTTAGAAGCTGAAAGAAGCACATTTTTCGAGGAACACCATCTTTACTTGGACAGAAGACTGACAAACTGTGGCCATTCGGATGAGAGTATTTGGCAGACATTTTTTAAAAAGTGAATAAAGTGAGTCTGTCAGTTCCAGGAAAACAACTGATAACATATATTGCTAATGATAAAATTCAAGCCTTTAAGCAAAGAAAATAGATTTTTGAAAAATTTGTATTTGCTCTGTGTGCTTGAGAGCTTCCCAATACTTAAAGACTTCTCTGACTAGTTCAGTGCTGATATGAACAAGCGTGATTTTTAAAATACTTTAAAATGAAATAAATAAAATGTTTGAAATAAATGAAATAAAATGTGTCATTTACAATCGCCAAGATATGGAAGCTGCCCAAGTGTCCATCAGTAGATGAGTAGATAAAACAACTATGGGACACTTACACAATGGAATACTACTCAGCCGTAAAAAAATGAAGAAAATTTTACCCTTTGCAACAGCATGGATGGACCCAGAGAACATTATGCTAAGTGAAATAAGCCAGTCAGAGAAAGACAAATGCCATATGATTTCACTCATCTGTGGAATCTAATGAACAAACTGAACCAATAAGCAAAATAGAGACAGACTCATAGATATAGAGCAGGATGACAGCTATGGGAGGGGTGAGGGAGTGGAGAGATAGAACAAAAAGAAAAAAGACTCACGGAATGGACAACAGTGTGATTGGAGGGGTGGCTCTGAGGCAGACAAATGGTAATGGAAAAAATACAATAAAAATAAATTACAAAAAAATGAAATGTGTCAACATTAGGAAGCGCTGTATAACTAACTCAGTGAACCAGTATCTTCCAAATGACCAATGTTTCAAAATCATGCCTGAGTGAAAGATTCACTCCAAGTGTAACATAGACAGATCTATTTTAATGCAGAAGATATAAAAAGTTCATTTATATTGTTTCAGATTTTACAGTACAACCAATCTTGAATAAGCTCCCACTTTCTAAGTTTTGGGTAGAAACAAAGAACGTCTTCAGTCACTTGAAAGGGCTATTAAGACACTTCTCCTTTTCTAATTAAACATCTGTGTGAGGCTGGATTTTCTTCATACACTTTAACCAAAACAACATATTACAACATATTGAACGCAGAAGCAGTTCCGAGGGCCCAGATATCTTATTGAACCAGACTTTAAGATTTGCAAAAATACGGAGCAATGCCAGCCTTGTCACTAAGTTTTCCTTTGTTTTTGAAAGCACAGTTACTTTTTCATACAAATACGTTCTTTATGATAACATGCAATGGAATTATTATTTTAATGAGTATTGTAAAAATTTCAGTTTTAACTTCAACTCCAGTAAATAGTGGTACATGTTGCCCACATAAACAATAGGTCCTTGGGGCCCTCAGTAATTTTTAAGAGTGTGATGAGGTCACAATACCAAAGAGAACTGTGATGTATGGATAATGGGATTATGCTCGATACATTTTCTTTAATGTTTTTATAATAATACGTTAACACTTTTAAAAGTCAAATTAAAAACATATACACAACAGCATCCTTGTTTGTGGACACTCGAAAGGAAGAATTCTCTAGGTTGGCTGTCAGCTAGCTTTAAAACTGACTGTTAACTTGACGGGGTCAGGAAAGTCCCCAGGCTGTTGTGCAAGAAGGAAATTTCAGCTCCTGGACGGTCCTGAATGCAAAGGCTCTGCGGGCTGGATTTCCCCACCACCCGTCGCCCCGTCTCTGGAAGGTGGTATACGGATTGCGCCGCAGACCTTGGGACTGAGGGTGAGGAGCGAAGTCTGCTGGACAGGAAACAGGTAGCACCTGACTTTGTTTGCAGTGCCCCGCCCAGCTCTTCCACCGAGGTGGCTGACTCGGGAGCTGGACCACTTCCACGAATGGCGATGGGCAAAGTTACATGGAGCTGGCTGTGAGCGAATTTCCAGGGGCGGCCGGCTTCCTGCACACAGAGGAAAAACAGCAGGAGCAGGTAACATGCCTGGCCACCAGGCAAATGGCTGGCTGCCGCTGGAAGCATGACACTGAGATAGCAAGTACCTTTTCCCAAACCAGTGGGAACACCTGGGCCCCAAGAGTGTCAGCTTCCTGTCGGGATCTGTCAGAAGAGGTGACCTGTAATATATGTATGTTTATAAAAATGACATACCTCTGGGAGGGTAGTTTCAACTATTTCATTCCTTTATTCAACAAATTGAGTGTTTACTACAAGTTTTCTAGGGTCTAAGAATACAGGAAAAAACAAAACAGACAGTAATCTCACCCTCATGGAGTAGACATCCGAGAGGAGAGACAGAAAAGCACTAAAATAAATAAGTGACGTGTAGTATATCGGACAGTGCTACGTGCCGTGGAGAGAGATAAAGCAGGGGTCGGGGGATGAGTGTGTGAAGGTGAGGGTGAGGGTCTGTGGGAAGCCACGCTGAGAAGGTGAAATTGGAGCAAAGACCTAGTCCCGGTCATTGCAGAAACTTAAGGAACAATACAGGTGTAAATCCAAGGAAAAAAAAACTATAACAGAAAGCATCCATTCTCTCATAGAATTATCAATATTTTGTCGGTATCCTTTTACATCAGATGTTCACATGTGTGAACATACACCATTTTTCAAAGGGAGACGTGTACTTGCACGCACACACATGGCGGCCTTACCTCCTCACTTGCAGCGCGTCCCGAGAGCTTTCAGTGTTCGTTACCAGCTCTGCGCCATTACCTCAACTGGTCGTGGAAGATGGGGGAGAACAGAGCGTAAAGAAGGGGGGCCCAGGGTCTCACCCCAGTTCTGCCACTCCTGTGAGCACTCTGTGCCCAGTTTCTTCGTCAACATCGTCAGGGAACCGTGTTTAACTCCTAGAGTCATGTGGGAGAAGCTAAATGATTGAAGCGCTTCGAAGAGTAGGGGGCAGGTAGGAAACACCGGACAGAAGTGAGTACAGTCAAATGCCCTTCCGGGATAGGCTTGTGTCCTCTGTGGAAGTGTCTGGGACACCAGCAAGCCAGGTGGCGTGGCTAGAGCAGGTCAGGGAGGGGCTGCTGGGCCCACTGAGTTTGGAATGAGTTCGGAGGAGGCCGAGGGAAGTCTGCTTTCTGCAGCTGAGAGGAAAATGAGTCATCAGGAGGCGAGAAGGCTCCTGGGGAGACCAGTCCTGAGGCTGTTCCAGTAACTCGGACAAGAGATGAGGTGGCTTGGACTGGAAGGGAGATTAGATTCAGGACACATTTTGAAAGCAGAGCTGACAGTGTTTAAGTTTGGGGTTCTGAGTGAAGAGGAAAGAATCAAGAGTGAGTCCTGGGCCTGGGGAGAGTGGCAGCCCTGTTGCACAGGGAAGGCCAGGAGAGCCCACTGGAGGTGGGTGGGTGGGTCACTCTCTCTCAGCCATGTGACTCTCTCATCATTGCTCTTTACTCTTATTGCCATCACCTTCGCATGGGCCTTGTCCTTTCGGGCTATGGCAATAAGGTGTCTTCACAGAGCCCCTGATTCTGTCCCTCCCTTTCAGTACCCTGGCCTTCTCCATCATTCTTTCCTGTGGCTTTTCCTGTATCATTCCCTTGGCTCCTTCCACCACCACCTTGTCTGTGTGCCTAAGTCTGGCTCACCTTTCAGGGCCAAATCCAAGTACCACCTCCTTTACAAAACCATTAGCCTTATGAATTGTGAGATGAGTTAGTTTTTTAATATACTGGTCATTATTTTTTTTTAATTGTGTTACTTTTCTTCCACTGTTCCCTGAACCCTTCCTGACAGGACCCTAGCAATGGGGGCAGCATCCGCACTGTAAGTTTTATGTTTGGGGGTTGAGTCGGGCAATGTGGGGCTGGGGAGGGCTCACAGGGGACAAGAAGGAGAAAGAGGAACACTCCACACACCTCACAAAAGCACGAGGCTGCCTCCGCATGGCTTCTGATTTGCGCCCAATCACACCCAGTGTGCCAGGCCTGTTTCCAAGGGATTAAGCTCGTCTGGGATTTTTATCGCTGGTGAATAGCTTGAGGCCGATTTCTCTGCTGTGTGCATGGTCCAGAGTCAGAGACAGCCGAGTAGGCAGCGTTGGGGACAGTTCACTACCCGTCTTCATTCTCCCGCCTGCCTTGTCCTATCCTCTACCACGTTCTGAGGTTGAACAGGGACAGACCCATCCCAGTGGAGCTCGTTCTAGGCCATTCCTCTGCTGTCTTTAATTGGTTCTGATGGCCAGGCCCTGCTTATTGGTAAATCGATACCATTTAACCTCTGGGGCTGAATCTAAAGTCTCCTCCTATGCATGGGCCTTTCTAGTGCCTGAAATTATGTTATTAATCCCTTTTTAGGGATCAAACTGTGTATTAAGATTATGCACGCCACCATTAGAGGTCCTGACATCTCAGCTCGAATCCATTTACCCTACTACCCAGCGAGGTAACAGCAAGGTCTGGTGGGGGCCCCCCACTCCCTCCTATGTCCCTTCTCTGTTTGTTGGAGAGGGGATGAAGGAAGGGGGCACTGCACATGCACAGATGGCTGCCAGGGCCCTCTGGAATTCAGGCCCAGGGCAGGTGGCCTAAGGCAGGACAGCACTCCGGTGCACTGGGGCAGGGAAAGACCCTGGGCCTCTCTCTCTGCGTAGCACCAACTTTCCCAGCTGCCCTGTGGTGGCCTGGAAATGCCCCCCACAAAACAGCCATGGTGAGTCACCCAAATTTGTGAGTGCTACCTTATATGGCAAAAGGGACTTCGCAGAGGTGATTAAGGATCTTGAGCTGGAGAAATGACCTGGATTATCCAGGGGGGCCTGAATGTAATCAAAGGTGTCTTTACAAGACGGAGACAGAGGGAGGTCTGGACAGAACAGTGGGAGACAGGGTGACCACGAGGCAGAGGTGGGGGTGAGAAGGTGCTGGGATGAGCCAGGCCTTGCCGGCAGCCTCCAGAAGCTGGAAGAGGCAAGGATCAGTGGCTCGCGTCAGACACCTGGATTTTAGCTCCACAAGCCTGAGCTCAGACCCCTGGGGTCCAGAACACTGGGCGGTAAGTCTGTTGTCTCAGTCCTTCAGGTTGTTGTTAGTGGTTATGGCGGTGCTGGGAAGTGAACACGGCTCCTCACTGGGCCCACCTTCATTCTGGACCCCCAGGGAGGCTCCTGTTACCTAAGAGTCTGAAGTCATTCCAGGTTTGTCCCGGAGAGCACTTGGATTCAGCATGGACACCCCAGGCCAAACATGGACTTTTGTTTTAAGAGAGTTGCTCTCCTAGGGGAGGCCCCGCCACCTCTAAACAGAATCTGAGGGGTGAGCCCAGAGCCTGAATTGTCCTAGGAGGGCTTTGGCTTGCAGCCTTACATCAAGGTGGCCATTTTCTCCGGAGGTCCCCTTGTCCTCTGAGAACAGACCAGTTGGTGAAAACTGGCTGCATAACTTGTAGGGTCCAGTACCAAACAAAAATGCAAAGCTCCTTC
>VMDR010009248.1:0-34008 GCA_007922815.1 Macrotus californicus
ATGCCAGTGCAAAGGTGCTATAGTTTGTTCACATTTAATCAGCATTAACTTAAAATTGTGATAAAGAGTTATAGAAAGACACATTACCAAAATGGACTCAAGAATAAATAGAAAGTCATCTCAACATATGTGGAAAAATTATTCAATAAGATTGAGCACATATTAATGATAAATATTCTTTCATGATTGGAATAAAAGGGAACTTTCTCAACTTGATAAACAAACAACATCTGCAAGAAACTCACAATTAACACAGCTAATGGTGAAGGGCTGCATCTCTCTCCCGCACGATCAGGGACGAGGCCAGCATGTCTGCTCTCACCACTGCTGTTCAACACTGTGAAACAAGCAGCGAAAAACGAATTCCAGGTGTGTACAAATCATAAAGAAGAAATAAAACTTTCTATATGCAGACACCACCTTTTACGCAGAAAATTCTAAGGAACCTCAACAACGTTACTAAAATCAGTACACAAGTTTACTGATGTCACAGGTTATTGAAATCAATATACAAACATGAATTCTGGGCATTTTTATATACCAGCACTAATCAAGTCAATGAAAAAACCAAAGGTCAGGATCATGCATCTCCACATCTTGCTCCACGGCATCCATGGTGGTTTGTTTGTTTGTTCGTTTGTCTTCATCATGGGTTTGCATGTAAGCAGATCCTGCACCACGAACATCCCTCTGAATTAAGGAAAACCTTTTTCAGTGTTGGAGTCAATGTTTTCAAACTTTCTAAGGAGTTTGTTGAGGTCGGCAAAGCCTTCTGTTAAACCCTGAACTGTGAGTTTTCTTGGGGTTTTTACTTTTTCTTTTGCAGTTTCCTTTTTTCTTGCCTTTTCTTCAGCCTTGCATTTCTGTTTTACTTCCAACAAGTCCTCCTAGACAATTCTTACGGAACCCCTACATGTCATCCTCACCCACATCCAGATGAACGTTCTTTGCCACCTCCATCACAGCCTTGTTGATTTCTGCAACCTCCTCATCATTGGCAAATCCTTTGAAGTCATGGAGAAACCTCTTGAGTGTCTTTTTCCAAATGCCATTTATACACCCCTTGGTTATAGCATTTAAAGCCAAACAAGGGCCTTGATGTGGTTATAGATGTTATAATCCTTCTGGAATTGCACCAATGTCTTCTCTGTGTCTTCCTCAGTTGTGGCAATAGCTTGGGCAATGATCTTTCCTGGGTCATAGACCTTAACAGTTGCTATGTCTCCTGATCCACTGGTTGCATCAAAGCAGTGCGTTTGGAGAGAGAAACACCGCTTTTATGTTGGGCTGAAACCCACCAATCAAAGAGGATGTCTGGAAGCATTATCAACAATAAGTAAAATCCCTGAGTCGTACACTTGAAACCTGCATGTTTTTGTGAACAAATGTCACCCCAATAAAAATAAAATAAAACAAAATGAAATAAAATCAAACAATAAGCAAAAGTACCTTACTCTCCAAATAGTACTTCTCCATTTCGCTGGCACAGTAAGTTAGGAGGGCATCTTGGAAGAGAAGCTGGGCTTCTCATTGCTCCTGTATCACACTGCTGGTTTTTGTGTATTGAAATGATTGAAGGTCCTGGGGTTCTCACTGTGCCAGCTCACAAAGGGTTTCAATCTGGAACCTGCAACAGTGCCCCCAAGCAAGACTGTTGTCCTATCCTTAAGTCTTGAAACCTGGCATTGACTTGGCCTCCTTATGTGGATGAAAGTCGTTTCAAGCATCTGTTGATATTTGTTCTGACAAGTAATTTCCCTCCACAGTTAGCTTATGTAGTTTCCAAAAAATTCTTCAGTCGCCTTTACATCAGCACTCCCAGACTCACCACTCATTTTCACATTATGTAATAATACTGTGAGATAATGATTCTTTTTATGTATAATTTGTATATTTAAGTACTCTGATTTCACTGCACATTAAATTTATTCTTTTTTTAAAAATTATTGTTTATTCTATTACAGTCATCCCAGGAGAGAGGGAGGATGGTGGAAAGAAGGGGAAGGGAGTAGTCGAAGAACGCGTGTGAATGACCATGGACATGGACAACAGTGTGGGAATGGACCGTGCGAGCAGGGAAGTGGGATGGGTGGAAGAGGGAAATAATGATTCTTGAATTGTTTAAACCACCCAGGGCTGACAGTAAATCCAACATCGTGGTTGGGTGCAGAATTTTCTTTCAACACTGAAACAAACATTTTGCTTTGGCTGTGATCACCATGGTGCTGAGAAGGATTAGCTTCTGTGCCTGGTCTTTAATCCAGATCCTTAGAAGTTTCTCCATGTCTGATACAGGTCCTTCTAGAAGTTTTAGTCTCACTGCCTTCAATGAGGCAGATCCTTTAACAGCTTCTATCATGTGTTTTTGTTCTTCAAGATCATAGAGATGGTGCGATGGGTCAGGCCTGACCAACGAGTAGTCCATCACTGATTTTCTGCCTTTGTAGTCCTTAATCACTTTTGATTTCATTTCCAGCTTGATTGCTCCATAATATGGCCTCTTACTGGAGAGACCAGCACAGTGGATTTTGTGCGCTTAGGGGTCCCGATGAACACAGCAACATGAGGTTGAACTGAGCACGAATTAAGATAAAACAATGCAGTCAAGAGATGGTAGACACTAAATGTACGAGGCTGTTGCTGGCATAACATGGACACTGCGTTACAGCAAACATTTTTTATCAATAGAAAGAGCACACGTTAAAATAATGATGAACAGTATAGGGTAGTAACTACATAAATCGGTAACATAGTCATTTATTATCATTACCATGTATTATGTGTGTACATAATTGTACGTGGCATACTGCTATGACTGGCAGTAGAGTAGATTTATTTACACACTAGCATTACCACAGGCAGGTGAGTAATGCAGTGTGCGGTGACATTGTAACAGCTACGGTGTCAGCGGGCAGCAGGAAGTTTTCAGCTCTATTATAACCTGCTGGGGCCACCACTGTATGTGAGTCCATCACTGACCAAGCTGTCATCCTGTGGCCCATGACTGTGTGTCCAATGCCATTATGCCTTCCAGCAGGTCCCAGTTACCGCCTGGTGTCACTTCCTTTCCACTGGAAGGACTTCAGCTTTCGTGTTTGCTGCAGTGCAGGCCTGCTCTCAATTTTCTCAGTTTTTGTTAATCTGGAAGCATCTTTATTTCACCTTGTTTTTGGAGAATAGTTTTACTAGATATAGGATTCCTAGTTGGCACGTTTTTCTTTCAACACTTTGAGTGTTATTCCATTAGCTACTGGTTTCCATCGTTTCTGACGAGCTGCTAGCTATTAACTGCATCTCCATTCCTTTGTACCTGGTGAATCATGTTCCCTTCCTACATTCACAACTGTCTCTCTATTTTTGGTTTTCAGCAGTTTAATAACGATGCATCAATATGCGATTCTTTCTGTGCTTTTAAGATTTGAAATCTGTTATATGAATGACCCATGCACATGGACAATGGTGTGGGGATTGACTATGGGAGTGGGAGGTTGGCTGGGTGGAGGGGGTGAAGGGGGGAAATTGGGACAACTGTAATAGCATAAATAGTAAAATATTTAAGATAAAATATAATTTGAAATCTGTTGAACTTTTTTTGATCTGTAAGTTAGTGTTTTTATCAAGTTTTGGGTGACTTCAGATCATCTTTTCAAATATTTTTCTGTCTCTTTCCTCTCTCTACTCTTCTTTGGGGATTCATGTATGTTGGAATACTTGATATTACCTGACAAGTATTTGAGGATCTGTTCTTTTTTTTTTATTTTTAAAAATCTCTGTTCTTCAGATTCAATAATTTCTATTGATTTATCTTCAAGTTCTCTCTTCATTCTTTTGCTCTTTTAAGTCTGCTGTTATCTAACCTGGTGAATTGTCATTTCAGTTATGCTTTTCAGCTCTATACTTTCCACTTATATAATTTCACTGTAATTTTTGCTTCTCTGTTGATACTCCTTATTTGCTGACAATTTGTTAGCACATTTTTCTTTAATTCTTTGAACAGAGTGTTAGCTATTTGAAATCTTGTGTGCTAAATCCAGTGTCTAGGTTCCTCCCTACCCCCTGAAAATAGGTCACACTTTCCCATTTCTTTACAGGTCTAGTAATTTTTATTTGAATATTGAACATTTATTTAATCTATTGTGGTAACTCTAGGTTCAGTTTTATTTTTCTGAGCACTGTTGCATTGATTGGTCAATTGATTGGTTGATTAATGACTTGCCTAGACTTTCGTTGTGGACTTTGTCTCTCTCATAGTGTACAGCTGCTGATGTCTCTGCCTGCTTGTTCCTGTTGCTGTTGTTTAGCCTGGCTCACTAAGGGCTATTTCTCCATCTTTATAATGTATGATTAGGGTTCAAGGTTTGTTCAAACACTCTGAATCCGTTAGACTTCCACCCTGTGCTGATTGAGTTGCGTGTGATTGAGGAACACATTCAAAGTTGTAGGCAGTTTTCAAGGCCCTCCTGGTTTCCACATTTCACACGTGTGTAGTTCTGCAGCTAGTCAGGGGTTTGATTAGGGAATCTCTACTTCATCTTTTTATGGTGCTCTAAACTCTAGTCATGCCCCCACCAAATTTCTGACTGGTTGATTGCTCACCTTAAACTAGTCTCGAAAAGTGTTAGGTTTTTACAGTCTGTCCCAAACCAAATGTGCCATTTTTGGCTGTGACTATCACAGATGTTAGCCTGTCCCCCTCCTCCACCTCTGCTGCAAGACAGGTGGTCTTTTTTGACAGTAAAATTGCTTTTTATGGAATCTGGTATGGCAAATTCTTGCCAACCAACCTCAGGGAGGGGGGTATAGCAGCAGCCCCAGGAAAGAGGACACAAACTCCCACTATTTTACCCAAAACTCTGTAGTTTTTGTATTTCAAAATAAATGTTTCTTAATTTTTTCTGCCTTTGATAGTTTTCTGCCTGCTGAAACAATTTTTAAAGACAATTTTGTCCAGAGTTATGCTTCTTTTCTATGAAGGGAAGTCACCCGACCTCTTCATGTTGCCATTACTAAGTGATCAAATCCATTTTTATAACAGATTTGTTAGGGAGTGGCATTTAATAAATATGTGTTTAGCATGGTTTATTGAAAGGCAGACTCTATGCCAAAGCACCTTCAGGATGCCTGGTTATTCTGAGAATCCAATGATGTTTGTTGATTGGAGAAGTGACCTACAGCATGAGCTGCCTTTTTCTTTGCTTTTATAAGGGAGAAAAATTGGAGAGTAAAACCTACAAATTATTCCGATGCTTTCTTTGATAATACATGTATTTATTAATTTGAGCCCTGTATTTGATTCTGCATAGATAATACAAATTCTTTTCTGCAATCTAAGAATCCTTTTTCAGAGGTTCAAAATCACTGGTTTTTCATCTAAAAACAACAGCAGAGTTCAACAACGTATGTAGCCTTTCCCTGAAATGGCTCCCACCTCCTCTGCTTCAGACTTCTGCAAGAGCTTATTGGAAGGTTTAGCAATGTTTAGACAATGTGTCAACAGGATGGTGCTGGGTTTAATTATCAAGTGTTTCCATTTAGGAATTTAAAATTTTTAGCTCTGAAGAAAGCCATCTTGATCTAGGCATTTCTAACCTATTTGAGGCTTATTATTCTCTTTTTGAAGTTTCATTCAGCCTGAAACTATGCATCAGAGGTCTCAGATTGACAGCCTGAATCAGCCCACAAACATGTTTTATTTGGTCTAAATAGTGCTCTAACAGAATCTCTTGTTTCAGTTTAGAAATCAGAGACGTTATGTAGCAACCCTGATTTCCTAATCTGAAGATCTCGCAGCACAGCCGCTTCCCCAGGGCAGTGATGAGCTGAGTGGATCAGCTGCAGCCCCTTCAGAAAGCACGTGAGCTCTGCTCTCCAGTCTGCTCACTCTTGGCCCAGCCGGCCGGTCTTCCTTTTCATATGACTACCCTGACCCTGTAGACATTTGGCTTTATGACTTTTGGGACTGTGGCTTCAAAGGGCAGGGTGCCACCAGGGGAACATGCTGGTAATCAGTAGTGAATTAAGCTGCCCGTATTTGCAAAACATGGATCAGGTAGAAAGCTTTGGAACCCAGGACAGAGAAGAATTCTGTAGCCAGAGTATATGCCATGGCATAAACTAAAATTGAATTGTAATGCTATAAAGGTAATTCATCTGTTCATTCATTCACTTATTCACAGAATATTTATGGACTGACAGATCTAGTTTACCATTGTCTTCCTCAAGGAACAGAGGTTCCTGATGTATAATAACCATAATGTAATAAATGTTCCAGTCATAATAAAATGAGTGTGCCATACATATTCTGTGAGTAAATTGTATTCACTTTATTTTATTTTTCTGGAAAATTAGATAACTAATTTCCTCTGCCAGCCATCCTCAATTTTCTATTTTAATTGATTTAAAATTGGTATCTAGTGGTATTAATAAAGACTTTCACACTTCGTTAATTTAAAAAGGAGGAAAAACCCTGAAATATCAGACATTTTACCTGTAATTCGAACTGAGCAGTCTGCTTCTCATAAGGCAGAAAAACCCAAATTGATACAATCAGGTAGCTTATTATTATAAAGAAGATCATGCAGCCTTCCAGTTTCTACGTGAAACCAGAGAGAGTAGTATTAGAAACCAGAGTGGACTCTTTCCTTTAGAAGCATGTTAATCCTTTAGCAACTGAGACTAGAAAGTAAGCAAAATACCAACCAATCTAAAATTGACTAACCCCAGTTCCAGATTTACAAAGCCAAATTCATAAGACCTGTAAATGCTAAGAAAAATACAGATTTAAAATCTGAAATCAGATTCTTTCCTCCACTCATAGCTTAAATACATTGTGGTCAGGAGCTGGTATTATAAGCCGAAACTCTGATCACTCTGCTCTGGGAAGCAAGAGGAGGGAGGGAGGGAGAGAGGGAAGATAGAGAGAGGGAGAGAGGATTGGGAGCACTTCAGAGAAAAGATCCGAGAGAAAAGTCTGGGGCTCTGCCACCCAGCTCCCTGGCCCTAGGAGGGGTCCATGACAGATGTTTGGAAAGAGGCAGCCTGCTGGT
This sequence comes from Macrotus californicus, assembly GCA_007922815.1. NCBI lineage: Eukaryota > Metazoa > Chordata > Mammalia > Chiroptera > Phyllostomidae > Macrotus > Macrotus californicus. Next base: position 7,047 of record VMDR010009248.1, read on the forward strand.
CCCCAGTGGCATCCTTATAAAGTCAGCTCTGGTAAGTGATATTCTTGATACTTGATGTTTTGCCAGCAGTGAGAATACTGCTTTTCTCTTAAGTCTACACATACTGCTTAGAAGCCACTGAGTTTCTCTTTAGAATTACAGACATCCCAGCAACAATGTTCAAACATCATGTAACCTGTAATATCAATGCAGGCATGTGTGGATATTTGGACTGAAAGAGACAGTGCTGTGTCATAAAGAAAGCATTGGCCCAGGAATCAGGAGGCCTAGGGCCCTTTTTGATTCTGTGACTTTACAGCATGGGGGTTTAACTTTGCTGAGGCGCTGTCTTCTCTTCATGGCAGACCCCCATCTCTCCTTCCCCCATTGCTGCTATCACCATAAATCCCAGAGGAAAATGATACTCAGCCTATTCCAAGAGCTGCAAGATGCACAATTTCCTGGCCAGGATTTTTAGACCGCAATCAGTACCAGATAGCTTTGTCTTTTAACAGAACTAGAAATGTCCTGAAAGTGGAGAATACTGTTATTGATTAAAAACAACAACAACAAATTGGAAAGCCATTCATAATTTGCAAAAGGTTTATAAAATGAACCAGAATGCATGAGTCCAAAATGAGTAAGAATGCCCGTTGCCGGCTATGAATATCTGAATACCGTGCCACTAATTGCTTCACTTGCAACAGAGAGAAATAAAATTGTGCGAGTGTGAAGTGTATAAAGGATTCTACCGCTCTCTCGGGGCTCACAGACCCACAGATAGGAGAAAGTGAGTGCCTTTTTTGACCATTGAATTCCTTACTCGTACTGCAAGTTAGTAAGCTCTGAGGATTTTAATGAAACCAGTCTTTGCACTTCCTAAAAGAGAACTGAGACAGCTGGGGGTACAGCGCCACCTAGTGCCCACATAAAAAACTCCCTGGCGATTGTCTGTGGTAATTGGCCCCAGTAACTTCTATGAAGTAGGGCAAAGAAAATAAATCCATCAAAGCTGACTAACATAGAGAAATGCCAGCTGAAAGCATTTTTGACTCTTGATGCCTTCAAAAGCCAGGAAATTTAATCCTTGCCTTATGTTTCTTTTTTTTTTTTTTTTTTTCATGCCCCAAAGGCAGCCAAGCTCGTCACTAAGCCAAGGGAGGTGAAGCAGGTCACTAAGTTTATAAGCAGTTGGTAACTGGTTTTCATTTTTTCTCTGCATCCTGGCAGCAGGAGATAGGCAGCTTGTTATAACTTCGAGGGGGCTCCTGGAAAGCCTACTTGCTGGGTGTATTTCTGTAGGCGTGGGCTCGCTGGGAATATTATTACCTCATGGAGTCACGGATTTAATAGCATTTCTTCCACTTCATTCAGCACAGCACCAAGTTACAGTGACTCCGGCTTCAGCACATTACAGACGCGCACTGTTCCCGATGGCATTGCATCCTCACAGTCCCACGTGGGTCCCCACGACGCAGCCTGCGTTTGCACACATGCCACACGCGTTTCGTTCTCACACTTCCAGGCTTTTCTGACCAGAGTGTTCTCCACCTGAGTGGTTTGCATCTCTCTCCCCTCTCCTTTCCCTTCTTCTTCCTGCCCCTTTTGTCCTACTTTCTCGGATCTATCTATGGTAACTATCATTTTGGAGCGCCTACTATGTCCCAGTCACCGTGCCAGGTGCTTCCCACATGATTTGTCATTTGAGATATTGCTATGTCTATCTTGTGGGTGAGGAGATGGGCTCCGAGTGAAGGACGATCGTGGGAGTGGAGTGATCAGCTCTCCCCCATGCTGCTTCCAGCCTTCGGTGTTTCCACGCTGCTGCGGAGGGAGCTTCACCAGCAATAACACCCCTGCCCACTCTCTCTGTCCCCCTTGTTCCCCCGCAGAAGAGGAGAGGGGTGATTTAGTGCGGTGGTGGGTTTGGAGGGAGAATGGGGTTTGTGAAGCCCAGGCTCTGGGAGCAAGGCTGCCTGTGGGGGCGCAGCGTCTGGTCTGTTTCCTTTTCTGCACGTCTCCCAGAGCGGGCTCTGTCGGCGCACTGCCCACAACTGGGTGGGCAGGTCTGCCCGGTCTTCGGCGTCTGCGCTAGAAAAGCCCACTCGCCCACATATACGAACAACACTGTCAACTCTTTCAGGAATGACAGTGTTTTCATCTCCCACCTGTCTTGGTTCCGAACTTTGATGTGCTCTTTACTGGCCGCTTTGAACTCTTAACATTTAGGAAAGTATTTCATTGCTAAATACAGAGCAGAGGGTTGGATGTATTTGAACTCCAGCTTTAGATGACTCAAACGTAAGTGAGGTTTTTTTTTGTTTTTTGTTTTTTTTTAATTCAGAACCAACTTGTTCTGGTTTAAAGAAGGTTCTGGATTGGCAATCGAGAGATGCAGGCTCTATTCTGGGCTTGGAGTCTTCCAAGTTTGTAACTTTGTTTTTGGCACTGGTGTTCCCATCTTGGCTTCTGTGATTCCAAGGTAAAGGGATCACAATCTGGAGGCACCACAAAGAGATGATGCTCATCTGAGTGCGAGGAAGACACTTTGCATCCACTCAAAATGAGCTACTGCTTGTTTAACTCTCACTTCTTGGGGAAGCTCATTGTTTTTTATAGAGTATTCTGGAAGCATTACTCAGTATTCACAGAATGGAAGCATTAGCCCAAGAGTCCCACTCTGCTCCTGCCACACTTAGGAGAAGCCTCTGAGTGCTTTTAATTGTTGTTATACTCCATGTGCGGGGGACAGTCAATATGGCGAATTTTTTATTTGGAGCCTAGAATTGGGAATCATGAGTTGGCAAATTATTTTCCTCTTGATTTGTGAGTTTGTTTCAAAGTTACTCGCTGTGAATCACATTTAGTTCTGCATTTAGTAATTTGGTTTTAGAGAGAAGAATGACATACTGTGGACTGCGGAGAAGGTGTGGAGCTTAAAGCCACCCAGAGGGAAGTCGAAGAGGGCAGCTAGTGTCTTGCCTCCACTCTGGCAAGACAAGAACAGGAGATGGGAAAAGGGGCACAACTTGACCTTTCCCAGCGTTATCGTTGCAGTCTCGCTCTTTATCCAGACTCTTACCTTAGTTTTAGGATGTTTTCGCACCATTTTAGGTTGTTGTGTCCCTTCAAATATTTACATGCTCCTCCAGGGCCTGATACACTGAACACCACCCGTGCAAGATATCACCCATATGCTGAGAGACACCCCACACCTTCACCTGAAGTTCACTTCTTTCTGCCACAGGGGAGAGTCAGAATGAGCTTTGCCCTGGACCTATAGGAGAGAAAAGAATTGAAGTGGAACATGATTCATGGGACGCATGTTGGTATTGGTGCCAATTCTAGAAACCTGATAGTCTCTCGCTCCTCATTTCCTTTCCTTGGTGAGCTGATCCCTTCTTCTATATAATGATAATTCTAAAATTTATATCACTGGACCTCTCCTCCAAGTTGAAGACTCCTCTATCTGTATTTGTAAGTACATATAAATAATGTAAGTCAATGTATATGATATATACAATATGTGACATACAGTGTCAATAATATATATGTCAGTTATTATTGCTTTCTCAGCAGCAGCAAAACACTTGCATGCCCAACAGGCATCCCAAAGTTAGCATGTTTTAAGCTGAGCTCCACATACTCTCCTCCAGACCTGTTCTTCTCACTTTCTTTCTCAGCCTCTCCTCTCTACCTTCAGATTATACATGTTTTGACCATTTCCCCCATTTTCACCGCTTCTACCCTGGTCCCAGTTACCCTCATCTCTGGCCTGGACCTCTGCAATAGCCCCTACTAGGTCTCTTGCTTTCCTGTTGCCCCCTTCAATCTCTTCTCAGCCCAGAAACTCACTTGACTTTATGAAAATGTCAGTGCATGACACTGTGTTCAAACCTGCCGGTGGCTGTGCAGGTCATTCAGACTGCGTCTTCTCGCTGCCCTGGTTCCTCTGCTCTCATTGCCTTTTTGTTCTGTTCTGGCCACACTGGCATCTTCGACTTTCCTTGAAAATGGGTGGGATGCTCTCACCGCAGAATCTGTGTCCTTACCGATTCTCCTGTGTGGTTGCTCTTTTCCTGGGGTCCCTGTGACTCACTCCTCACCTGCTGTGGGTCTTTGCTCAACTGGGAGAGCCCCTCTGGTTATTCTTCTAAAATTGCACCCCTCCCCCTCGCCAACGCATCCTTCCCAGCATCTCTGCTTCATGTTCTTAGCACTTACCACTATTTAATGTCCTCTGTATGCTACTCATTCATACTGTGCTCCAGGAGAATGTAAGCCCCACCAGGACAGGAATTTCATTGCTCTTGTCCCCCGCTGTATCCCCAGCAGTTAGAGTCAGGAACTCAACAAAATAAAGATTTGCTGAGTGAATGAAGGAAGATGAGGAGGGGGAAGAAATGAATGATTAAGAGTCTCACTTCCTGTGGACATGGTGGACTTTGAACTGACAACCAATCATTGAAAAAACAGGGCTATGTTCTGATGCCAGAAATTATATTGTTAGAGATTTATTTTCTATTTAGAGTTGTTATCTAACCTTGTTTGATTGAACAGATATTTAATGAATAACTGCCATGCCACTGTGCTGGGGGATGAGGGTACAAGTGTGGTTTATATTCTTGTGTAGAGTAAGGCTACAGTGAGAAATTTACATATAAATAGATCATTTAATACAGGCTGGTAAGTAAATGCTTAAGCCTGTTATCTAAGGTAAACAATTTGTATCTCCTTAGTTATTTTCACCTTAGATTTTTTAAAAAAACACTTTCTGTAAGAGAGTGTATTTTGATTGGCAGGAATATGCATTTACTCAAAAAGCACATCCTAAATAAAAGCCTTCAGAAAAAGATAACTGAGGACAATTATTGCTAAATAATATTTTGATGGCCTGCTCTGCTCCATTACGAACTTTCTGTTTAAATAAACCCTATGTACTCTCAGTGGCTACTGATATGTCTCTGCAGAATCCTTTTCCCCATGAAAGGAATGGTGCACAGTATGACTGGATGAGTCTCTGTCTTCACCCTGACCTAGGTATGTGGCCAACAGCTCGTCCTAACCAAACCTGGGTCTGTCCCAGTGCCATTCGGAGGTGAGGTCAGCCATTTACCTGCTCTGCTCTCTGAGAGCCTGCAATTCTGCTTCGGTTATTGTCTGGGTACAACAAGGTCAGGGACACTTCCTAAGCAAATCCAGAATTATTTCTGTAAATTGAAGGTTTAAGAAAACAACCACAACGATTTGCTGAGAACTAAACCTCCTCTATGTAATTGACTCTAATTTTCCAAAGAGTTACCTTGAGCTCAAATGCTTAACCACCCTTCAAGTGTCAGAGGTAATGTTTCGAGGAAGCATTCCCTGGCATCTCTCCCCACTCTGGTCTGAATCAAGTGAGCCTCTATTGTGTGCCTACAGCACCCCACATTTCCTTTCCGACAGCCGACCCAGGGCTAGGCCAAGTTTTGCAGGTTGAGTACAGTCCTCCAGCTTGACAAGTCTGCCCAAGACTTGCGACACCAGCTGTAAGTTTGTGGGACCCTGGGGACACCCTTACTTCAGACCAGATGGGTACAAATTTGGGGGTCTCCAAGGACTCCTTCAGGTTCGATAATTTGCTACAAAGACTCACAGAATTCACTGAAAGTGGTATGTTTAACCAGCCGAAAGAAGAGATGCACAGGGAGAAGTCTGGGAAGGTTCCAGATACAAAGCTTCCGTTGTCCTCTGGGATGTGTTATCTTCCCGGCACATCCATGCATGACAACAGGCAGAGTATTTCCAACCAGAGAAGTTCACCCAAGCGCCAGTGTCAGAATTTTAATTGAGGCTTCATTACATAGGCATGATCAACTGATTGCTGGCACATGATGGAACTCAAGCTCCAGCCCCCTTCCACTCCCTCCACCAGGCTGATGTCACGTGACTCAAGCCCCAGCACTCTAATCACGTGGTTGGTCTTTCTGGCATGCGCAGCCCCTGCCCTGAGTCATCTGTCAACACTAACTGTCAGGTGTGGTTTGAGGGGCCCACCCAGAAAAACAAAGACATTCCAGTCCTGGGGAGGTCCCAAGAGCTTATAGATTACTTCCCAGAAACCAAGGGTAAAGGCCAGCCAAATTTTTTATTACATACAGTCCCTATGACACTGTATTGTAGCTGCATGTTTGTCTGTTTCCTTAACTGACTTCCTGAGTGCAGGCAATATGCTACCTTATTTACCACTGTCTTTGCACTGAACACAAAGTAGGTGCTCAAAAAACATTTGCCATGTGAGTGAGCAACAACATAGGTCAAACTAGGTCAAACAATTACTAGGCAGGTTTTATTCTGGCCTCAGTTCTAAGCCATTGTTCTCAAGGAGTTAAACTCTTAAGGCACGTGTTGCTAAGGCGATTGTCCCAGTCTGGATTGTTTTTTTGAGTTCTTGGTTCCAGCTAGCCTACCGATTTTCTCCTATGTCTCATCCCAGTCCACTCCTCACACCGTCCAAGCCAACAGCTCTTAGACTGAAATCGGCACGCAGCCTGAAGTGAACGAAGTCTCCATCAGCTGTATTTGTGTAGTGCCAGCCGCTAGCTACTGCACTCATCCTTGCAAATGCTGGAATAACATGAAGCTTCCTTTCTCAAATGCTTGCTCTACAAGAAACTGCCTGCTGTACTTGTCTTAATTCTTTCTGCTGTTACGTTTAAACAATGGAATGACACATGACAGAGGGATTTCAACTGCCCTGACTTTTATCGGTATGAAAGCTACTTTCAGGCTAACTTGTAAAGTAGTCACTTTTTTTAAAGGTAAAATCTTTCTCCCTCTTTCTGACTCAAAGCACCTTTATTCTGTGATTACTTATGTCGCATTGTTAAATGCCTCCCTGATGACCCAAAATGCACCTTCCCACCAACTACGTTAGGGCAAGATTTTATTTTTAACCATTTCATGCCAGCTACTGTGTGGGAAATAATGCTGAGGATAAGAGTGGAAAATGGCAGGGGGACCTGGGCTTGGAGGTGACATGAGTAGTGAACCATCCCTCTGAGGGTCTGTGACAGGGCAGGAAGATTAGCTGGCAGCCCTGAATAGGAGGGGGCTCTCTGTTCCAACAGCGGCTCCTGGCGTGCTCCCTGTAAGAGTCTGGTTATGCCAGCGCTGAAGTGGCCTGAGCGTGCCAGCTGCTGCATGCACATTCTGCTCTGTGTTTGCCCACCCGTGGGTCTAGGACACACCTGAGGAGTGGGTGGTGGGTAGAGGCAGGTTTAGGGTTAAAGGGAAGGTGTTTAAAGTGTGTTGCCCTCATTTCAGTAGAAGACAAAGCAGCATCCCTATGAAGAGTTCAGTTTTAAAATTGCTTAAGTATTCCACATCCTTTCCAGAAATTTGAGAAAATAAAGATAAGCAAAAGATGGCCTCATTCTTACAAAAAAAAAACCCACTAAAATATATTAAAAGGACATTGGTTTTATCCAAGGTCAAAAGTGTTCCAAGTCCAGCTCTTGGAGAACCTCTGATGTACGAGACCACGCTGGCCCTTTTCTTCCTTTCACTTCTCTTTCTCCTCCGTCCCTCCTTTGAGGTAGAACAATAGGGATGCTGAGACAATGGGACAGGCTTGTGGCTTTTGTAGGGAACGTACTGCTGGCTGGTGGAGTGCCACCTGAAGGGATGACAATTCCGTGAGAGGTGGGACGCAGGGGAGCCCAGGGCCCATCCGGATCCAACCCCTGACAGAAAGGCTTACTTGCTATTGTGTGTGTGGAGTAACAGTGACATCCTGTGGCCAGTCGGGTTGATCTAAGTGGCTCCTTTATAGATAAAGAAGAGCGCTCGGTCTGCCCTGAAAGGTGAGCCCTCCTTGGCTCGTGGCAACAAGACACAAAAGAGGGAAGGACAGGATTCCCACCGCTGGCTTCCCGGCGCCTCCCTCTCAGCGGCTGTCTCTGATGTAGGCGGTCGAGATTCCTGGGACAGAGCTTATGTCTGTTTTTATGCTCGATCAATTTAAATGTCACCATTCGAGTGTTGAGTGAACCGTAATAATAATGAGGAGGACAGTACGAGAAAATAGTGGCAAGAAAGGGAAGCACTTCCCTTTTTTAAGACATCCCAGAGGATTAATGCAGATAATCTGTTACTTAAAAATGCCTTCATTGCTTGACATTTAGCATTTTTATTTTTATAGTTTTGGATGGAATAACTTTATTTTGACCTTAAGAGAAAAGAGGGTTGGGGAAGAAAACAACTCTGATCTTAAGTTATTCTAACACCCTTACGTAATCGGGCCGTACAAGCCAAGTGCACGCTGTGCTGCCTGGGCCTGGGAGTTCTGTGATCCCAGGTCTTTAATGGGGAACCTCCCGTAGCCGTAGGCAGAGGTGGGGCCCCACTGGAACCTGACTTGGGGTGTGATAGAAGCATCGAATGGGAAAGTTCAGGGCTCTGGTGCTGCAGTGGCGGTGAGCTGGGCTCAGTCTTCACAGGGATGCCAACGTCACGTGCTGTCTATCACTGCTCCGAGACACCCCTTGACTGTGGCTCTTCTCTAGGTGTCCCCAGGGTCACTGCACAGGGAATAAGGCCAAGGAAACTTAGAAGTGAAGAGTTCATGCTCTGAAGTTACAGAGGCCTGGCTTCTAATCGCACTCACCACTCACCAGCTCTGTGACCTTGGGCAAGTTCCTTACCTTCTCAGCATTGCATTTTTCTCAAATGCAGAAAGAAGTTAATAAGCACCCCCTCTTGAGGGGTGGAGATGAATACGTGTGATCACCATTGCCCATGGTCTGGGACACGGTTGGAATCCGCCCACGTGAGCTACTGCAATTGTCCACAGGCGTGTGTACTGGGCTGCAGGCAATTTGGTAGGAGGGCTTCCAGCCCCACCTCACCCAAAGTCAGCAAAAGATCTCTGTGGTTTTCTACTGTAGCAGGTTTGGGTGGAGGGCAGGAAAAGGTGAGAAGTGTGTGTGTATGTGGGGAGTTTGTGTATGTGGTATGCCTGTTGTGTGTGTAGTGTGGTGTATGTGTATATGTGTGGATGCATGTGTGATGTGTGTGGCATGTGGGGTGCCTATTGTGTGTGTGGTGTGGTATATGTTTTTGAGGGGCTGGAGGTGGTGTTGGTGAGACAAGTATGTGGTTTGGTGTGTATGTATGTGGTGTGATGTGAGTGCTGTTCTGTGTATGCATGTGGTATGGGATATGTGTGTGTGTGATATGTGTGTATACCACATGTGTGGTACCTGTTGTGTGTGCAGTGTGTTTGTGGTGCATGGACAGTGTGCTGTGTGTGTCTGGGGGACTGGGTTGTGTGTGGTGGTGTGTACGTGGTGTGGGGTGTGTGGTGGTGTGATTGTGTGTGTGTGTGATATGCAGTGCCTGTCCATGCCTGTGTGAGCTCACGCACGTCTTCATTGACCCGTCCTGCCACGGCTCAGCACGTGCGGGCAGTTTGCCACCGTGGAGCGAGATGTAAGGGCTGCCCAGAGGTGATCTACAGCACTCGGGCTAGGGAAAGCAGACACAAAAGAGTGCAGGAGCAGAGGTTCCCTGGCCAAGAAAATGCCAATAAAGGAAGGAAATGGAGAGGATTAGTGGAAAGTAAGACTTTCAACATTGAGTATTCTCCTAGGCCATTTTAAAGTTCTCCAAAATCATGATAACTTAATTCCTGTGTCAATAACGATTTCACACACTTTTTGTCTAGAGGCAGAAAAAAAGGGCACGGCAAAGTTTCCTCCCACAGGGCAAAAATCTTGCATTTTTAGTCCTTCGGTGACTAAACTGACAGCATGAAAGGGATGGCTCGCAGCTATTCGAGTCTCTGTCCTGGCTGATCAGCCAGTTGTGTGGGGAAAAGTGTAATTTCTTAATCTCTCCGTAAGAGAGTGACCTATTTCCTAAGTTTCTCCTCTCTCCTCTCCCTCCTCCTCTCCCGGTCTCTCTCAGTGTCTCCCAGTTTTGGGGATGGCTCTTGGCCTACACAGATGGCGTTTACTGACTTTGTCACAAAAAATGTTTGCCTTCCAATTTTCTCACAAGTTTCTTTATGCCTTTGGGCAGCCACCCAGTTTCTACTTGCTCTAAGTGACAGATGGATTTCCCAGGTCCTGGCTGTAAAAGAAAACCAATTTGTTGGAAGATAGGTTCACTTAGGTGTCAATAATAATAAAGGAAAAATAATGTCGGAGTGTCAATTGAAGACACGGAGTCTGAAGACCGTGAGAGTTGAAGTCCGTATGAGGCATTTGAAAGGCATCTTGCCTTGAAGATTTGACTGTAGTGCCAGGAAGGCAGAGACACAAAGCAAAGCAAGTTTTTAGGAGGGCTGCTTGTTCTGATCACGGGAAGTCTGAGCCAGCACGCCCGATGATTTTGATGCGCCCACAGTGTTTCTCTGTGTTTGGGCGGGGGAGAGGTTGAGATGGGCTGGTTTGCTCACAACGTGTGCAGGACAGAGATCTCTTTTGGGGCTCAAATTCTTTGAAGTTTCTAATTAAACAAATAACAAAGCTAATTAAATGTCAAATTTATTTGTGAAAATACATTAAACCCAGTTTTATACACCAATGTTTTTTAAGTATGTGACCCAGAAGAGTGAACACATTACAGGAAGTGCTTCACATAATCAGTTGATGCCCAGATGGAAAGCTCCAGGGCAGCCGACAAATGATGCCAGCACAGTCCAGTTGGCACCTTTCCCCCATATCCTCCCGCTCCTTCTCTCCTTTCCTTCCTCATTACCACACTACTGTCTCCTCAGTTTAATGAAGAGACAGGGCTGAAGAGGTGCTAGTGGGCAGGTGGCCCTGAAGGTTTTCCATTGGCTCCTCTTTTTCTCTCTTTCTCCAAGATGGAGCAAATATTAGAAAGGATGAAATAGTTATCCTCCCATGTTAGACCCAAACACACAGTGTTCCAACTTGTTTTCCAAGTATCAGTAGGGATGTTTTTGGTCTGAGGGACAGAACCCCTATTCCCACAGAATTAAACATTAAATGAAATTTTTTTCTGGTTCCTGTATTTGCACAATCCATAATTAGGGTGTCTTCAGGATATCTCCATTGTTCCAATAATATAAACCAGGACTGATATCTTTCCTTCTTTCTGCCCCTCCTTCTACACGGTCAGCTTTATCTCAATGCTGGCTCCCCTCATGGCCACAAAATGGCTGCGAAAGCCATTGCAGCGGCTACATCCCTCCCTATGAATGGAGAAAGAAAGAGGTAGGGGTGGAGGGGTGAGAAGAGAAGAGGCCATGCGTATGTGCACACTCAAGTAAGTTTTTCCTTTCTCTCTCTCTTTTCTTGGTCAAAAACATGGAAATAAATCCCAGGCACCTTTAGATAAACTTAGGTTCTATACCTGGTCCGAGCAAATTGCTAGGTCTAGAGGATGTCAGGTGGGAATTGGCTCCTGCCAACTGACCTACACCTGGAGCTGGGCGAGGATGGGGATAGGGAGAAAAGGCAAAGTAGCTCAAATGACACGCTCTCCTCAACATGGAAGGAATTTGCACCACCACCTCCTTATTTTGTTTTCATAAACTCTGTTTCATCTTCGTCATCAAATGGGAGAACTCAGTTCTCTGGAATGTACACAGTGGTAGGACTGGCAGACATTGTCTTTGTGAAATCAGCAACCTGCATTGTTGGTTATTTGAATTGTGTCCACAGAGCCTGCATGTCCCATTGTGAGGTGGTTTGTGTGTAGTACTTCTGCTGTCCTCCTGTGGCCAAAGCCTCAGTAACTTAGTGGAAAGATCGAAGATGGTGCTTCACTTGGTTACTTAGCGGTGGTAACTTCTTCCTGGAACAGAATTGGCACCCTGGGAGAGGAGCTATTTAGGGTCTGTTATGTGGATAAAGCTGTATATATGCCAGGTGTTGGAAGCTTGAGATAAATGAATTTTCTATTCTGGAGTATCTGCTTGAAATCTGGACCACTGGCAGAGCAAAGCCACTTTAGACAGTGTGCTGCTACGGGCTGAGCTGGGTATTTCATTACCCCTCTCCCTTCTTCCCCTTCCATTACTTCTTTTCTTTTGCACCAGAGAAAGAAATCAATCCACTGGCACTTGTATGCTCAGAATAGGTACAAAACTTGCAAGCAAACCGGGGACTGCATCTACTTGCTACTAGGAAGAACAGAGAGTGAGAAGAATTCTAGGACCAAAGCAAAAATAATACACAAATTCTCATTATCAGATTTTTTTTACACCACTTTGCTAGTGAAGCAAGTGATAAGTGTCAGGTTAAATCCCTACTACGGTTGAAGGGGAGAGGGTGATGGTAGTGGTTTGGAAGCACTGGAAAAGAGCTGTGCCTGTCAACTGCCAGTGATGTGAACTGCTTGCTTGTCAAATGGACAGGTGAATACTAGGTCTTGCCCTCACCTTCGGGATACTCTAGCATCCCCGTGCAGTAAGTGAGAGGGTTTCAGTTGGGTACCGTTGAATTCTGACCATCACTTTCTACCTTCTCCACTAATGAAAATTGTGAAAAGAGACAAGGCATCAACATGAGCTTTTCTACCTGGAGAGCAAGGAGAGACCCTGGGGAGATTAGTGGCCACCACACCTGAAGTCAGGTAACAAGCTTATATCATCTCCATGGCAACTGCTGGAAAGCCTAGGGTTCATGGGCTAGTGCACAGCAGGTTATTGGGGTGGAGGGTGCTGGGCCTGGAGGGGTGCCAGTCTCCTTATGTGTCACAGGTGAAGACTAATTCGCTTATTCCCCTTATGGGAGCAAGCAGACGTGGTTCGGATCTCTTAGTTTTTGAAGTTCTAATTTGCTCTCATACAATGCTTGGATTCCTTTCTCAGCCGACTTACCTTTTTCAAGATTTCTGTTGCCGAACAACCACCTTTGCTTTATATACTGTCTGTAGCTATATCATATAGTTAATCACTTGTGCTAGCTTGATGCAATTCCTTTCTTCAAGGTAAGTTTGTCTATCTCTGTTCTTCTCTTGTTATGGGTTGTTTTTACAGCCAAATTAGCAAAGGCAACCTTCTGTTGAGATCTATGGAGGGACACTTCATTTTTGACCTTTTTATCTGTCCTTGATTGCTGCCTTTTCTTCACTGGTTTCCACTGCATTGCTTCCTCTTGGATCCTCTTTAAATTTTCTCCATCATGTTAACCTCCATGACCCACTTCACTGGATCAATCAACTGAATGTTCACCAGCCAGGCACAGGCTCCCTGCCCTGGCCATGCCAGGTGGTGCTGGTGGTAGATTCCTCCTGTAATGAACTCTGCCTGGAGGATCGTCACAGGTGAGGGAGAAGGTGAGGCTTTCTGTGAGACTCCAGGTGTTTTCTCCTGGTCTCTCCCAAGGTTGGGTGCCCTGTCCCCCAGATTCCTGTCTGTTCAGCACTTCCCCCTGTTCTGGTCTTGCTCCCACCTTTCTGCACTGCAGCTTTTCCTCTCTCTGTCCAGCAGGGTTGTGCTTAGAGGGAGACACAAACCTTCCCTCAGAGGGCTCTCCTTGGGCAAAAACCTGGCTCTGCCAGTGGCTTTAGGGGTGAAGGGTCCCAACACATGGCACCCCAAGATACGCTAACTTTGCCTAAGGATTACTTTTCAGTTTAAGGCAATTGAGAACCAGCAGATGCAAGAAAAGCTCTTTAACTCCCCTGAACTGATTAAGAATAAAGTATACATTTTCTCTTGTGAAGGAAACTCCTTTTATAAAGATATCTCAGACAGCTATTTCTGGGAGACAACTCCTGTCACCTGAGAGACTCTTATCTACAGAACAGACAACTCTTATTTGTCATCTTCTTCCCCCCTCCCCTGCCCAGAACTCACCTCTCTCATCAGAAGCCCAAACTCTCGTTTCCTTTGTTTAGCTCAGGATGGTATATAAACCTCAATCATCTGGCTGCCTCCATGAGTCTCATTTCTTTGTGAAACTCCCTCATGTAAGTACCTAATTAAATTATTTTTTTCTCCTATTAATCTGTCTTTCAGTTTGATTCTCAGGCCTTAGCTGTTGAACCTAGCAGTGTAGAAGAAAAAAGATTTTCCTTTGCTACAGTGGCCACAGCAATTCATTCTGAGCTGGTGTCCTTGAAGATGTTAATCCTACATGGATATTATAAATACTCTGTCTCTAGTCTTCATTCAAAAATGTTATTTTATGTGTATGAGACTAAGGCTCCCACCCTTGAAATTGTCCTATGTTTGCATGAATAAACATAGACATGAGTTGTTACGGCCGTCTCCAGGCTTCTTTCCTGTTCCACCTCTGGCAGGGTCATGCTGAATATTCCGGGCTTTGGAAGAGCTCAAGCTTCGATAAAGATTCCACTATAGAAGCCACCCCCTGAAAGCCTATGGCTCCCCCTCTGCATATCTGTTCCCTTCTTCTCCATTGTCAAAAAAGGTGGTAACAGGTCTAATCGTATTCATCAGACTCTCCTTTTCTATTCATTAATCTATCTCTTTTTTCCTGCTTGGTGAAGGGGGCGTTGGGATTGTATTAGAAGGAGATGTGAAATGTGATAATTCTGCTAAGGTTAGAGAAATCCTGACTGAGTTGTAGCGAGAAAACAGCTTGTTAAACACCAGCCGAGGCAGAAGGTTTCGTCTCATTGGAACTCTAGTTATTCAATGCTTGAACAGCTCTATTAACAGCAGGAACCTGGGAGTGTCTCTGGATACAAAAGGCAAGCATGGTAGATGTTAAACTGGCATTCATTTATGGGAATCCATTTTGGGTATTTTTCTTATTTCTCTCCTGGGAAGACCTTGATGGTGGCATCTTTGAGCTAGAGACAGTCATATTTCAGACACTTACATCTCTTGCTTAGAGGAAAGATAGGCCAGGTTTGAAAATAAAGTTGATATTCTTATCATAGCACTAGAAAAATATTCTCAGGCAAAAAAAAAAGAAAAGGAATGGGAGAGAGATTTCTGTTTCTTTTTTTTTTTTTGGTTTTTGTTTTCAGCTGAGAAAAATGTCACGTGTGTCTGATCTGCATTTCAAAGGGTGGAGTGTAACCACAGGATGCATACATCAGTCACTGGGAGAGTGTCGCAGCCAACACATTAATACAGACCATGTCTACCGCCTCTCCATTTTGTCCTTCTTGTGCCTGCTATTGATTAATATACCTCAGGGAGGAGATTCTTCCGACTCAGACATATGCAAGTTCCTAAAGAAAATATCAGCTTTAAGAGGGAATAGAGGAAATAGCAGCAGCAGCAAAAAATCGCTAATCTTTCATTTATAAGTGCTGCTGAACATCTGGAGAGCATGCGGCTCCTTTAACCTCAGGAGTGCAGGAACAAATGAGCACCAAAGGGCAGCCCATGCTAATGTGGTGCCATTAATTTGAATACAATGGAGGGCCCTCTAATCAACTTCTCTGAGCCACCTGGGTATTCCTTTACACCTTGCCCAGCTCCTTCAGGCACTGGAGGCACAGCTCAATGGGAGAGGAAACTCTTTGTAAGTTGAAGAACAGTGAATATATCCTTAAAGAGCAATACTAGGTTTAAAATAAAGCTGTATAATGGCCAAAATGAAAAAATGGTCAAACAATTCATAGGAAAAATATGTTTTAAATGATCCATGGGTGTGTTATTGAAGTTAGTATTTATGCCTATTTCTTACCAAACATTTATACATTTTTAATCAAATTTGAGATGGAAGAATACAAAGAACAATACAAATTAGGAATAATTAACATAAAGTTTATATTTAGGGGGACAGCATAAGGTCTGGAATTTAGTTGGAATTGTGTCACTTTTTCTATGGGACATAGCATCTGAAGACTCTTTAACCCCATTAAGAACAATAGAGATGGAGATTATAATACTCATTTTCTTTTCCTCCTCTCTTCCTCCTCTAGGTAGTCTCAGGGGAGTCACTATGTATAGAAGCCTGAGATAAACAATCAAGGTACAAATAATGTTGTCATGAAGATCAGTGTCTCCAAGTTTAGAAACAGGGAAATGTTTCTAAACATGCCCTTTTCCTTGATCCAGAAAGATTTCCCCAGACCTCTCTAAAGCAGATATGACGCTAATGTAGCCCAAAGACTGGACTGATGGGCTCATGTGGGTTTTGAAATTTTTTGATGTAGTTGCCAACATTGGCAAGAATATCCATATTTTTTATTTCTCTTAAAAAATGGAAAAATCTGGTAATGATGTTGCCCTCATTCTGACAATGTGAATGTCCAGTGGAAAGAAGGTTGGATGGAGCCCCTGGGTTTGGTGTTCTTTCTCTGGTTGCTACACTCATCTGGGTATGTTTGAAGTTGTACTGCTTGCCTTGTGGAAGCTACTCAAGGTGTTTTTCAAAAATGGGGTAGCCCAGGCTATTAATCAGTGTTCTCCAGAACCAATAGGACGTGTGGGTATCAATCAGTTAAATCAGCACACAAATTTATTTTCAGGAACTAGCTTACACAATTATAGAGGCTTAGGATTTCAGACCCAGGAGAGCCAATGGTGTAAGTTGCAGTCCAAGTTCAAGTCCAAAGTCAGGAGAAGATGGTGTCCCAGCTTGAAGACAATCAGAGAAGGAATTCTTTTGTACTCGGCCTTTTACTCCATTCAGGCTTTCAAAGGAGTCTAGGAAGGCCCCACATTGGGAGGGCAAATAGCTTTATTCATTCTACTGAGTAAATGTTAGTCTCATCCAGAAACACCCCCATAGACACAAGACATACCCAGAAATAACATTTAACCAAATATCTGAGCACTTGAGGGCCCAATCAAGTTGACACATAAAATGAACCATCACAGATACTTAATAACCTCTCAGCTTGATGAGTAGAGGGCAGATCTATGTGTTTGCCATTTATCCAAAACCCTGGCAAGACCACTTGGTTGGGAAGGCCTCTCCAGGAGATAGGCATCTAGTGTGAAGTAAGAGGGTTGGAGAAACAGTTTCAAGCAGGGCAGGTCCCAGGTAAAGAAAACAACTGCTGACCAAATGCACCTGTTTATTTCTTTCTCAAAGTTCTCTGTGTACAGTAAGTTCTCACTTAACGTTGTCGATAGGTTCTGTGACTTTAAGTGAAATGGCGTATAATGGCACCGATTTTATGGTAGGCTAATTGAGATAAAGAAGAGTTTAGTTCCCGTGGCATCTCATCAACATTATCTCAAAACCATGTAGATTGACACATTTTTTTGAAGACTTGCTGTACCTTCACTTTTGATGTCATAAAGAGCTATGGAACAGGTCTGCAAGTCTAGGTACTCCTGTGAAATCAGGAAATCCACACAGCAAGGTCTGTAATGCTCTACTCACCAGGACCCTGGATAATTAACTGGGCACAAGAGTCCTGCCCAGGCCCCAGGAGCAGACCCAGGAGTAGCGCCACCCAGAACCTTTCTGTGAAAAAGCTAGCGAAAGCAAGAGGCTGCCCTTGCAGGACATTCATCAGTATCCGTGCTAGCTGAGGCTCCCTGGTGTTGGAGGTGTTTAAAACAAGGTGAGAAGGAACAAGGCAAAGCGTCTGGTCCTTAAAAACAGTGAGAATCATAGTCAGCATACTGGTCCAACATCTCAGAGATGGAGAAAACAATTTTCACTCAAAGTCAAATCTTAGGGCACAGGTAGTAAGTCCTGTCTCCACAGTGAACGAGTTGGGAGTGGATATGTCAGGTAGAGTAATCATTTTTCATCAAAAGCTTTGAAATGCAGTAGCCAAGTACACAATGCTGTCTATCCCATGAAACATAAGAATAATATATATTAGTGTAGTTCTCTTTTTTTGGCTATTATTTAAACATCATTATAAAGAATTTCTTTTTATAAAAATCATTTAAAAGAAATGACCACTTGGTGGCTGATTTCTGTCAGCATTATTCTGTTGTTTGATGCAGATCTGAAATCCTTGCCCCATTTGCTTTTTGCAGGTGTTCCTGCCTGCGCAGCCCCCTCCTGGGCTGTGGGCCTTCCAAGCAGGGCTAAGAAAGAACTGGAACAGCCGCTCCACTGTCTCTCATTGAGAACTCCCTCTCCAGGGCCCTCGCCTACCCCCTGCCCTTCAGATGGGGAGGCCAACCTGTCCAAATGGGCGTGAGTGGTCATGATTTAAGCAGTGCCAAGTGCTCCGCTCTCCACCGGGAGCAGAGTTCTCTGCCTCGTAGCCTTCCTGGCCATCTGGGCTGGGAGGCGGAGACCACCATGGCACCAGAATAACCTTGGCCAGTTATTCTGAAACTTCTGCTTCAGAAATTGCCATGCCCAACACCGTGGCATGTGACACCAGGAGCACGAACGCTGTGTGACCTGAAGGGGCACGGTCCAATTCTCTCACCTGCGCTGCCCCCCTCTTCCAGCCCTGCCCCCACTCTCACATAGCATTCTGCAGCGGGAGCCTGTGGAAGGAGTGCTTCCTTACCAGGATGCAATCTGGGCTGAGCTCATACACACACACACACACACACACAATGCCTACTTTCCTCATAGCAGGGAAAGGGCTCCCTGCAATGGCAAGTGAGGCTCCAACGCATTGCATCCTGCAGGAAGCAAGGGGCAGTCCAGCTGGGAGGAGAGTTTTAGGAAGCCTTGGGGAGGTGGGATGTCCTGGGGTTTATTCTGCTCGGCCTGGAAGTTTTCCTGCATTTGTTCTCAGTTACCATTATAGTCTTCGTCTTCAGGAGCAAATTTCCTCTTTCAGTCTCTGTGCTGACACCAGTAGCCACACACAGCTAGCTGTTGCCCCCAAAGACTCCAACCATCACTTAACATGTTATCTTTATATGTGACACATTGAATCTGATGGCTTTTCCTGATCTTTCAAGTTGAATAAATTCAGAAGGCTACAAAAAGATTTTTTTAAAAGTGTGGGGGGAGGGCTGGGAGCACATAATTTACTCTCTCCTGACTCCATTCTAGTCCCAGCTACTGGGTTTGTCACTGAGGGTACAGTAGCCTTCTAACCTATCTTCCTGCTTTGACTTCTTCTTCTTCAGCTTCTTCTCCATATAGCAGCCAAAAGGATCTTTCAGAAATGCAAATCGTATCTTTCTCTTCAACTAAATGAACAAATATTTATTGACCACCTACTATGTGCCAGGGACTGGGCCAGGTGCTGGGAATATTGTAGTAAATGGTACAGATAAAGACCCTACTCTATCTTCCATGAGACTTACATTTTAGTGGTTCCCGCAGCTCTTAAAGTCACAAGCCTTTAAATGATTAATTACGAGATGATGCCTGATCTGGCCTCTCCCCAAGTTCCCAGTTTCATCTTGCCCTGTCTTTCCCTCCCACCCTACCTTCCACCACACCAGGGTATTTCGAGTCCTCTCCCCCCAGGACCTTTATGCAGGCTGCTGGCTTCCCCTTACCCTGTCACCTAGTTCACTGTCACACATCTCAGCTCACTGTCCTTTCCTCAGCAATGTCTTCTCTGGCCCTCCCAACCTAAATGAAGTTCTCCTCAGATATTCTTTTTCTTAGCACCCTTCCCTTTTCTTATAACACAGTGCAATCAATGATCCAAATACTATATGATTGTTGTCTGCCTTCCCCACTAGACTTCAAGCCTCTGGCAGGTAGAAACCTGGTCTGTTTTGTATTTTGTTGTATCACTTTTTAAGTAGCACTCAACAAACACTTTGGGAAAGAATGAATGAATGAATGAATGAATGAATGGAAAAGTGGGAAGTGCACACCAATTAAAACTGGCTTTATAGACATATCTTAGAAGCATTTAGATTTCTGCCAAATTTCTCAATTTTTCCTTTTTCTTATCTTTGTGGAGAGAAAGTTTTATTCAAAATCATATTTCATGCCTGTCTAGCATGAGAAGAGTGTGAGATTTTACCTGCTTGTGAGTTAACAAGTTAGCTAGTTATAGTTTCATGGATTCTGAAAGGAGCCATAAGCTTCTTGGATCAGAGAAATGTACTTTATGGCTCATAGTTCAGCATGTAGCACAAGCATCAATATATTTGTGTCTGTTCCCCTTGCTCCCGACCCCCAGCCATGTCCCATAGGACTAATGGGAACAGGCCCACATGGGTATGTTACAGGAGGGGAGTCCTGAGCTTAGGGAACTTGAATCTTTTATAATAGACAGTACATGTCTGCCCTTTGCTCCAAAGGAAAATACTAACTTCATCTTCTAAGACTGTAAGCAAATATACCTTTTGTTCTGGAGAAAGACATGGTCTATCTTTCAAGACTGTTTGCTTTACATACACCCTGGGAGAAAGTCTGGGAGGAAGGCATTTCCTGCCTCGCTCATAAGAGGTGCAGAAACATTAGAGATCAATGGAAAATCTTCCTGTAACAACATCCAGTGTTCTCATTTTTACACCATCTTGGCTTCTGGTGAGCCTTCCATGAGTATGCAAGTCCTTTGGCTGTTCTGATTAATCTGACTGAGGCTAGAGTCAAATTCAATCAATTTGCCTCATACACCATTTAAGTCCACTATCAACAGGATAGCTTCCAGCAGTAGGATGAGGGCAGTAATGACCTCAACTATGACCCAGTGACCTGGATTCAACCAGCTGAGCAAATCCCATAAACCAGAAAGCATTCATCTTGGAAAGACATGACTTTCTCCTTTAGTTTCTGAACTGACCTTTCCACTTGGCCTAAAAAGTTGATCCAGACACAGAGTATGTGTGAGTGACTGCACAGGCTCTGCCTCGGCCCACGAAGAAGAGGTTGTGGCAGTCTTCTCAATAGTAATGACCCTGGCCAATGAGTTAACGCTGAACTTCAAGACCTGCAAGAACCAAAGTGGTATCTTTAGCTAAAGTCAAGGACAAATTCTGGATCACCTTTTCTAATTGGATGACTCCCATTACAGAGAAAGTTTCCTGCTTGGTATGGTTAAATAATATCAATGATACCTCCTGAGAGTTCTTCTAAATAACCAAAGGTAGCCTCATTTTGGAGAGAACTTCCCAGTCATCTGAAGGTTATGTGATTTACTGATGATATTTCCTTAACTATCAGACTTGAAATCTCTTATGACCCACCCTGCGGTACAAGCTGATACCTGGCTTTCACATTAGAAATATAGTCCCAGGAGCACCCATGGTCCTTTTAGGAATGAATTTTTATTTAAAACTGATGCTCCCGTCCCTCCTCAGGTGAGACCTACATCAGTTGGAGGGCACAGGCTGACAATACTTCCAACTTGCCCTCCCACCTGGCTGGTAGAGCTTATGTTTCCCAGTTCAGTTCAAATGAGTCTAATCCTTATTTCTGGCCTGAGCAAGTTAGTCCTGCCTGTTTTGGTTGTCCATGCTATCAGAGAGGAGGCATTCATCTGCCCCAGGGAATGACTGAGTAACAGGAACAGAAGTAGTGAGGTTGACAGGTATTTGCATAGGAGGAACTGGGGCCATCCACTGCTGTTTTGCGGGACTTGTCAGAGCCATCTGGAGGAGGCTGGCAGACCTAGAAATCAGTTAAATTTAAGATGCTTACATCAGTTTGGGAAGGTGACACCAGAGTGTTTTTTTTCCATGAAAAGGGTCCAGGGACATTTATGAAAGACAAATATCATAAATGAAACTCATTCCCCTCTCCCTCTTGGATTCTGAGATGTTCTCTTCTCAAGTGCCAAGGTTTTTATTCTCCTTGCATGGCCACAAAAGTGCTGTGTCTCATTCTGGGAGCTTTAATGTCAACTTTTTAAACATCATCCTCTAGTCACACCTAGAGATTTCATTCAGAGGGGTCAAGTATGAGAGGCACAAGGGCATTTTTATAAAACTTAGAGAGACTCATCTCCCCAACCTTGGCATGTGTGGACCACTGTAGGGGGACTCAGTGAGTAGTGTACTCACCCAAGGTGTCATCATCCTTATTCTCTGTGACTATGTCAGTCCAACAAGAGAATCCTGGTGGCTAAATTGAAATCAAGTCTGGTTCCCACGGGCTACCTTTTGGCTGTGCTACCACCCAGATGGACCAAGCAGACTGGCCTGGGGTTTCTGTTAGTAGAAAGAAAGGAACTTCATGCCAGGGAAAAATGGTCAGGTGAAATCCAGAATTTTCAAAATTTAATCCTCATTATTACCCTGGAAGTGGCCAAAAGAAAATATTACCTTTTTTGGGAGCAGCCACATTCAGTGATCAAATTGTCTCATGAAAGTATATGGATCAGGAGAAGGTAATGGAAGCCTTTCCGAGTCTGAACATATCATATATCTGTGGATGGTAGAGAGTGTGGAAAGTCTACTGTATATCTGGACTATTAGCCTATAATTGGGAAGTCTTAAGATAAAAGTTTATCATTGTCAAATTACAATTAATTGATCCAGGAAGACAAAAACATGACACATTAGCTCCAAGGGCTACAATGTAGCTTTTCTCCCTGGGAGATAAGTGGTTCTGTTTTTGACAGGAGTCGTGAGTCTGGCCTGCAGTGGTAGCTGATGCATCAGAAACATAGGACCCTTTCCTCTGTGCCTAGTCCATGATGGTGGGTGTGTGCCTGCAGCTGGGGAGATGATGGATCCAGGCAACAACAGTGGCAAGCTGAGCAGTACAGACCCCATCAGGAGCTTAGGTCTCATCAGGTCTCATCAGGGCATAGGCTCCAACTGTGGTGGAATGAGGGATATTTCCCCAAGGGACAGCTACCACGTTTTCATGTAAAGCCTAGATGTTGCTGGAACTAGGTGAGTTTCATTCTTTTTTTGACAAGTAGGTCATGTTGGGGTCTTCTCACTTTGTTAGTGGTTGAGTTCCAGGTGACCCACACAAAACCAGGAATACCAGAGAGTCATAGGGCCTCTGTGGATCAGCTGTTCAGTTTCGACAAGAGCTCTTTAGGAAGGCAATAGCTGCTTTCCAAAAAGGATGTACTTGTTAGTCATGTCATGTCCAAAACTCCAGGGTGTACCTCTGAGCAGAAGCTACCTTCCTTCACGAGAGGCTCCAGTAGGCAAAATCATCAGTCATAGAGGTTCAAAGTCACTTTAGCTTCTCTTGCTCACTATGAACCTTGCTCAAATCCTATCAGTTGACTTTGGGTCTTTCCTTCTTTCATGGGAACCCATATAATAGTAACTTGGGCACCTGTAACCAACAGTTTCATATAGTTAGATTCCCTCTCCTCTCTGAAGTTCTCTAGCATACTCAGATGAGTGCATATGGCCTTGGGTCCCATCTTTGATCATTTTTTCCTTTGAAACAGCTGTGCTCAGGGTAGAAAGAGAGAGAATGGGAAGTTTGTGAGGACATGTAGGGAGAGAGAGACCTTGGGTCAATAAGCAAGGCTTTACCATTCACTTTTACTTTCCAGTAGCCACTTGCTCCTAGCTCAATAAAAAACTTCTAATGTTTTCAGTCACCTAAACGTTTTTAATATACTCATTGTTGACACCATTCACTTTAGCTTTAGGGATGCACAGTCCAATTGCCTTTTGATTGGGGCTGCATGCTTGCTGCTTTACTGCCCTGGTGACATTTCTTCCTTCTCCCCTCTAAAGGAGATTGAGCAACAACCAAGACACCCTTTGAATGCTTGTTCAGTCCTACCTCTTTCTGCTCATCCTCTAAACATTCATTAATGTTTGTTACTTTCCACTCGCCTACCGCTTTGGCAAAAGATCTAGTAGAACTCAGGGGGTTCTACTAGATCTCAGGGACTCTTCTCATATGCCCAAACATGGCCCGAGGGTCCTTGTTTTCTGCTAGAAAGCAAAGCCAGGTGTCTGTCAGCATCCCACTCTCACCACCAATACTGTCAAGAGCTAAGAAGACATTTTACCATAATTGCAAGCTAACAAGTTAGCTGCTCTGGTATGAATGTATCTTCTCAAAATTATATGCTGAAATTCTAACCCCCAGAGGTGATGGTAGTAGGAGGTAGAGTCTTTGGGAGGTACTTAGGTCATGAGGATGAAGGCCTCACAAATGTCATTAGTGCTCTTGTGACAGGCTCCTGGCAGAGGTCCTTTGCCCCATCCTTCACATAGCGAGAGCATAGCAAGAAGGTGCCAGCTATGAATCAGGAAGAGGGTCTTCACCACAATATGACTGTGCTGGTTCCTTGATTTTGGACTTCCCAGCCCCCAGAACAATGAGAAATAAATATCTGTTGTTTATAAGCCACTCAGGGACTGGTATTTTGTTATAGCAGCCCAAAGGGACTGAGTCATTGACATACTAGGTGTTCATGAACATCAGTGAGACATGAGACTCCTAAGTCGGAGATGGCATGGCCCAGCACACAGCATGAGCATCAGCACTGGGTCGTTCCCCTTTCTCCGAAGCCCTGCAGAGGAGATGGCCTAGATGGATGCCTGTATGCAGAAGGTTGCATTACAGGAGAGGATCCCAAATCTTTAATGAACAGTAAGCATGTCTACACTTTGCTCCAGAGGGAAACACTATCTCTGTCTTTCAAGGCTATCTGCTTTTTACATGCCCTTAAATAGATAGTTCAGAACAAAGAAGAGTTAATGCCACACTTGCAAGATACATTAAAATGCAAGAGATCCAGTAACAACTAATAATGGGTACTAGAAAGAGCTTGTTGAATTAATGAATGAGTGAGCAATCCAGATCTTGGTTCAAAATCTCAGCTCTATTCTTAACATCTTTGTAACTTTGGGAATGACTTAATTTCAGTTTCTTCATTTATAAAATAATATAATAGCAATAACTCTTCTCTGAGTGTTTACTATATGCCAAGCACTATTCCAAGGGCTTTTAACGTACTATCTTATCTAATTTTTACAATAATCATAGGAAATAGAGACAACATTTTTTTCTGTCTCATCAATGTGGAAATAGCAAGGATTTGTTAAGCTACTTGTGCAATGTCACACAGCTTGTCATCGCTGGAGCCAGGATTTCAATCCACACAGTCTCAGTGATTTTACATACTACTCTCTGCATTCCACGTGGGACTAAAAACAATGCCTGCCTCACCGGGGTGTTGTTAGATTACTAATCACAGACAGTTTTCTTTCTTTAAGTTGCTTAATTAAAAATTAAAAATTCAACTTCTTGGAATCCTCCTTTTAAAAAAGTGAGTATTATTACTTCATCAAGTAAAAGTGGAAAAATATGTCCCCTCCCCACGCCCCACACACACAACAAAAGGGGAGAAAGGCTGAACAGGGGGTAGAGTGTGGTGACAGGTATTAAACCAGCCCACTCCAGGCTGAGGAAGAAAAGCCACCCACCTTGTGCGGGGACCGGCAGATGTCTGCGAAGTGCTGTGCGGAGCTGCAGACTCTGGCCTGAGATAGCTCTTCCTTCATCAACTCCAGATGAACCAACCCACACAGGAAGCCTCGTGAAAGACTTGCCCGAGAAATACTCTCAGACCTAACAATGGGGCCTCTAATTCATAGCAGCCTAAGGACAAGCCGGGTCTCTTCGTGCTCTTGTCCAAGCGTTGTAGTTGCGGTAATCGGAGCTGCCTGCTATCATCACCACGGGCAACAGCCCTGGTGCGGGCTCCACGGCACCGCCAAAAAAGAAAGAAAAATCTTGAGGTTCTGAAAGAGACTTGGCCAAAAATATAACTTTAAAGAGCCTATACATTTAATAAATGTATAGCGAGTAAATTTGAAACATATTTAGTGGAGATATATTTATGTGTCACTGATTCTCTTGGAGGCTAATTTATGCGTCCCTGCATAATGCTGACATGCAATGGAGACTGACGTCACACACCACTTAGCATCATTTCAAACAGACACTTGGGCAAAATGAATAAAATGACATTTGATGGATTTTATGATCCAATTATTCATTCCCAAGGTATGTATTTTCCTTATAATTATATGCTTTTTAGATAAATATAAACTATTTTTGTGTGGATGGAGTAATTTAAAATTCTATTGCATTCGCCTGGCAATGGTCCCTACTGGGACAGAGGCCCTTTGCTCTATTTAAACACTATTAACTGGGCTGGACTGAAAACTGGTTAAAGAAAAAGGCAAAGGTTACTTCTTCCCATACTGCTCTCAACGTGCTGGCCCTGAGACACCCAAATCTCGAACTAGAGACAAGGAATTGAAGACTCTGTTGTACTTGTCTCTATCTAGGAGAGCGAGAATCAGTCAAAACCTAAGCAGTCATGCTGAAGCTGAGCTCAAAGGGCACTGTGTGCGTACCACTCCCCAGTACCTCTTTCTCTTACTTCTTTGCCTGCATATAGCCCATTCGGGGCAGTAGTCTCCTCAAGGGCCATGACCATTCTAAGTCATCTCTGCCTTTTAGTCTAGAACAGAAAGGCTCACAATAAATACACCCTCTTTTAGGTCTAGCCAATACCTTCTTCCATCAACATTAGTTTTGCTAAAGGTGCACACGGCTAGTTACATTATCTGATGCCTCTGGTTCTTTGCACATACTGTTCTGTCTACTTGCAATGCTTTATTCTCTCTAAGAATCTTGCTAACTCCTATTTGTCCTTCAAAGCTCCTCTTCCTGGAAGCCTTCCCAGCTCTCCTGGCCTGATTTCATGCTGTCTGTCTGTTGCCCTGGCATCTGTGTAGATGTCTCTTGGAGCTCTTACTGCAACTGCTGACTGGCCTGTGGGCAAAGGCCAGTATTACAAATAAATACTCCACTTTGCACTGTATTAACAAAATAAGCAAACATTTTTATGTTTATAAAGTCCAATGCACAATTATTTCTTATCTGGTTGGTGTTTTTCTGTACGTCCAGTTTAAGAGATCTTTGCTTACCTCCAGGTTGAGAAGTTACTTTGTTGTGTTATCTCCTAGAAGGTTTATTGCTTTTTCTTTTGCATTTTAGGCCTATCATCCATCTGGAATTGATTTTTGTGTTTTGTGGAGGCATGGATCAAGGTTCATTTTATTCCCGTATGGGTATTCAGTCACCCCGGCACCATTTACTGAATAGACAATTCCTTCCCCCCTGAATCGCACAGGGGTGTTGTCAATATCATGTGACGGTGAAAGGGCAGATCTGTCTCTGAACTTCCTGTTCCTCTCCCTTTGATCTCGTGGTCAATTTTTGCACAAATGCTACTGTTTTAATTACTGTAG
>VMDR010009249.1:0-34017 GCA_007922815.1 Macrotus californicus
AATCATGTAACAGATAAGAAACTTGTACCCAAAATTTGTAAAGAACCCTTAGACAACTCAATAAAATGACAACCCAATTTAAAAACGAACAAATGCCTGACTGGTGTGGATCAGTGGGTTGGGCGTCAGCCCGAAAGCCAAAAGGTCACCAGTTCAATTCCTGGTCAGGGCATAAGTCTGGGTTACAGGCCAGGTCTCCGGTGGAGGTGTGCAAGGGGCAGCCAGTTGATGCTTCCCTCAAACATCGATATATCTCTGCCTCCCTGTCTCCCTCCCTTCACTTCTCTCTAAAAATAAATAAATAAAATCTTTTTGTTTTAAATTACTTTATTGTTGTTCAATGAGTCTGCATTTTCCCCCTACCAAAAATAAATAAAATCTTTAAAAAAAAATGAGCAAATGACCCACATACACATTTCTTTAAGACACACTGGTTTCTATGTACCCAGAAGTGGAATTGCTGGGTCATAAGGTAGATCCATTTTTAATTTTTTGAGAAACCTCTGTTTTCCACAGTGACAACAGCATTCTTTCTAATAGTCTAAATGTAAAGACAGCCCAAGTATCCATCAACTGATAAACGGATAGATAAAATCTGGTATAGTTATCCTTAAAATGGAACATTATTCAGCAACAAAAAGAAATGAACTGATATATGCCACAATATGAACACTGACATTATGTTGAATTAAGAAAAGCCAGTCACAAAAGACCACATACTGTATGATTCCATTTAAATGAAATGTCTAAAACAGGCAAATCTATACAGACAGAGAGATGAATGGTTGCCTAGGGCTGAGGGAAGGTAGAGGGCAGAACGAGAAGTGACTGTTCACAGTATGAGGTTTCTTTTGGGGGTGGTGAAAATGTTCTGGAATTAAAAAATAGACTTTTTTTAACCCCCCTCACCCCCCGCCAAAAAAAAATCACTGGCCCTGCCTGGGTGGCTCAGTTGGTTGGAGCATTGGCCTGTACACCAAAGGGTTGTGGGTTTGATTTCCAGTCAGGGCACATATCAAGGCTGCAGATTCAACCCTTGGTTGGGGCACACAGGAGAAGCAACCCATCGATGTTTTTCTCTCTCTCCTCCTCTCTCTCACTCCCCCTTCCCCTCTCTAAAAATCAGTAATAAAATATTCTCGGGTGAGGGTTAAAAATAATAAATAAATCATTGAAGAGTATATAGGGTGAATTTTTTGGTATTTTTTGACAAGCTCAAAAAATTAGGTTGTGGTGATGGTTGTATAAGCCTATGGATTTGGTAAAAAACATTAAATTGTAAACTCAAGTGGTGAAACCTATGGTATGTGAAATAGAGCTCAATAAATCTATTTTAAAAAATAGATTAAAGAACTGATGGGAAGCAAGAACGGTTTCTTGTGATCCCTCTTCTCTGCCCCCAGCTCTTCCTGAACCTACATATATACTTTTATTCTTAAATATTCCAATTTTCTTCCTCTAAAATGTAATTATAAAAGAAAACCAATGTTCCAACAGTTTATGGTTCTACCATAAAGATAAAATCTCAGTCCAAGAAAACTAGCCATTTCTGCATGTTCCTTTCTAAAACTCAAAATCTACCTCTTTGGAATGAACACAACTGCCTTTCCCACTTTCTCAAACTACGAAGAATTTTGCTCTACCTTTGCTTTAATTACAGGGACTAGAAAGAAATATACATCGGTTTTGGAAGTAAAATAAAAAAATCAAATGTACAAATGTAACTAACATCTGGCTTCCCAAATACAATTCATCTCTAGCCATCTCTTAGGTGTTTGAAAACAGACAGAGATACAGAACCAGAGATGGGGAGAAAATTTCCTCTAGGAATGACGTGAAGGAATACTTTTGGTCAGAGTTCTAAAGAGACAGGAAAAATGTAAAAGGTTGACTGGTTTTGTGGACTACTATCTCTGGCTCTCAGAGTCTGGTTTTGTTCGGAACATTTTCAGTCATTTTTCACTTCTTCCACAAAAGCGCTCCCCAGTGCCACCCCATTTCATGTGTTATAATCATACCTGTACAGGTAATAACAATATCCACTTGTCGGATGACCTCATTCAGTTTCACCAGTCGAAATCCATCCATACTGTAGAAATAAGACAAGATCGGTTAACCTGAAGAGAAAGCTCAGGAGCTTTTTGCCACAGGACCTCAAAAGCTATTACCAAGTTGCTTTGGTACCTACACTATCATTTCTTCATATAGCTGAACTATATGTAGCAGTGAAGAATTCGTATCATTTCCTTAGTTCATACAGGACAGAAGTAAAAGGTTCTTTCACATCACTGGAACCTAACTCTTCCTGAAAATATGGAGATGGTGTTAACCATGGGATTCCCCAATCCAATTTCTAGTAAGTGCCATCTTACCGTTGAACCTACTCCCCAGAGAAACTGCTCTCCCCAAGATCATCAATGATCTCCTGAATGCCAAAGTAAAAATTTTTAGACTCTTATATTATTTGATTTCCTATGCTACATTAAATATTCTTTGCCTTCTTAAATCACTAGACTCTTTGGAGCCCATGACACAGTTTTTCCTGCTTTTCCTACTTTTCTGATTGCTCCTTCTCAATCTCAGTCAATCTTCGAATGTTGGTACAGTGTAGGGTACTCTTTTCTCTGTTCTTTTTTTAAATCCTTACCCAAGGATATGTTTATTGACATTTTTAAGAGAGAGAGAAACATTGATGTGAGGGATAAACACTGATTGGTTGTCCCCTTACACGCCCTGACCCCACAACCTAAGTATGTGCCCTGACCGGGAATCAAATCGGCAACCTTTTGGTGTATGGGACGATGCTCCAACCAACCGAGAAACCGGGCCTGGGCCTCTTTCCTCTATTCTTTCAGCACTTCTCCATATCCTTTCCTCGGCTATAAATGACCCCTCACAGGAGGCTGACTTGTGCATCTGTATCTTTTGCTTAGATCTCTCCAAAGCTTCACAGCCATGCATTAAATTATCCACTGGAGAGCTGTTCTTGGATGTCCCACAAGGATCTCAAACTGTGTTTGAAAAGAAACTCTCCACACCCCCAACCCTATCTACTTCTTCTTCTTCTACATTTTCTATATTATTAGCATTAATTATTCACCCAACTGTACAAGCCAATTAAACTAGAATGTCTGAACCTACTGACTCTTCCTAACTGAAGCTGTCACCAAAGCTGGTTGCTTCTTTTTCCTAAATTCCTTAAAATCTCTTAAATCTGTCTCTTCTTCTCCATACATGCTGGCCTTGCTTACGTTCAGGTTCTATTTTTTTTTTGTCTATGTTACTACAGTAGCTCCTGGCCCAGTCTCATCATTTCCAGGTTTATGCCTCTCTCACTCATTTTGTAGAGTGACTTCCCTAAATGCAATGTGGATCATGTCACTTCCTTGTTTGAAAGACTTCAGTGAGACTACCTGCTCTCAGGATAAGACCCCAATACTTATACTGATACATGATTATACTGACATGATTCCTAACTTACATATTATACTCTTCCCAAATTTATCCCAAGCAGCCACTTACATTAAAATACTTCAAGCTTCTTAAATATACTGTGCGCTCTCCTTCCTTGGTGACTATGGAACTTATTTCCAAACTAAGAAATCAGTCACACAAGTTCAAGACTGGACCGACACCTCTTTCGACCCTGCCCCCTTACTCATTTGTCAGATATTTCTCCTTCGTGCTCCTAAAACAGCAGGTGCTGTTTACCTCCATCATAGCACTTACTGCACTGCACAGAGGTTACTTCCGTATCTGTCCTGTCTCATTCACCTATTCACCCTCACTACCGAGCACAGCATCTAATGCAGAGTAAGTCATCGGTTCCAGTGGAGAATTTGAATCAGCATCTCAATCAGTATTAAAGCAGGTTCAGGTTTCTCCAATGAACCCTGAAAGTACTAGAATGGTGTGCTGGATCTCTGGCTCAGAGAAGGCTAACAACTGCGGGGAAATCTGAGTTTCTGGCTAGGATGTATGAGGAATGGTAGGACAGGGAGAAATGGCTATGATAAAATCTGGATGCTGTGCCTCATCTGTCCTGGGTGCTTTCCTCTTGGGGTTAGTGGTACAGACTGGGTGGGTTACCCAAGCTACAGACACTGGGGCTTTGCAGTGCTTTTCAGGGACAGTGGTTTCTCCATCCTGTTGAAGATGAAGAGACAACTTTAATAACAGCTCCCCTTCAGTGAGCATTTATTACGTGGCAGCAGAGCTGTCCTTTATAAAATTATATGATTATTATATATGTTTATACATTATAAAATAAATATGTAATTATGTCACTGAACTTTCGCAATGCTTTGAGGTACGTAGGAGTACCCACATTTTACAGATGGGAAAGAAATGATTCTTTTTTTATAACTTTTAATTTTGGAATAATTTCAAACTTAAGAATTATAAGAATACAGCCCTGGCTGGTGTGGTTCAGTGGACTGAGTGCTGGCCTATAAACCAAAGGGTCACCAGTTTGATTCCCAATCAGGGTACATGCCTGGGTTGTGGGTGGGGTCCCCAGTGGGGGACACATGAGAGGCAACCACACACTCATGCTTCTCTCCCTCTCCTCCTCCCTCCCTTCCCTTCTCTCTGAAAATAAATAAATAAAATCTTTAAAAAAAAGAAAAAAAGAAAGCTACAAACAACTCCCATATGCCCTTCACTCAGAGTTAACACATTTTACCCACAATCTGGATTTGTCTGGTGTGTCCTTCTGATTAGATTTAGGCTATACATTTTGGGAAGGACTATTACAGAGGTGCCCTTTCAGTGCCTCATATGAGAAAGGATCTGGTACCAGCCTGACTCTTTTTTGATCATTTTTCAAAGGGAGAAGGATTATATACAGAGAAGGTAAGGGGCGACTTGTTCTCTAGGTCAAGGCTGGGGCTATTTCCATAGGAATTCTAAATTTTAGCCTTTCTGATAGTCTTTATTCTCTCTGAGCAGAGCTCCTTGATCTCCGAAAAACAGGCATGTAAGGTTAATGGCAGCCTCTTTCGGGATCTGAGCCCCTCTAAGTTAAAGTGCGGTATTGACCAGGCAGCTGCAAGGTCACAGGTTAGACGGCGGAGTAGAGGAAAAGCACGTCTCCTTCTCCATGCTCACCAGGCTTGAAGAGCACAGATGGGGTCAATCTCAGTCACGTACACAATGGAGCCCATGGCTTTTAGGGCAGCACAGCACCCCTTCCCCACCTGAAAAGGGGAGAAAGCACACATAATAAGGAAAGCCAGCGAGAAAACAGTTTCTCAAAGCTTCTGGTAAAGTGCACCCCACTTTACGCCCCCAAAGGAATTTCAATGAATAAATTCATGCGTGGGGAGAAATAAGAAAACAAATGAATGCGGTTCATACAAAACTCCTAGCCCCTGCTCAGCACATGCATGTACATAAGAAACACCCACGCTCACGATTCATAATCAAAACACAAGCTAAAAGAACATCAGAAACTGGAACAGTCAGAAAACCAACTTAAGAAAAAAAAATGGCAAAAATGCAGAGGGCAAAAGAAACATTTTATTTTAACTAGAGAGTGTCTAAAGTGACTGCCCCCCACCCTGCATTGAAAGTGGCAAATGCATGTACTCTTATGTCCACACAAATGAAAAACTCTAGTGTATTTGAGCAAAATGTACTTCGAACGCCTAATAACCGAAAGGGTGAACCTTACCTCTCCATAGCCACAGACCACCACCTGCTTTCCACCAAACATCATGTCTGTTGTCCTTTTCAGTCTAAAGGGGAAAGAATTACATCAGGAAAATCTTTTCGTTTCTCCTTTGAGATTAGATTGTGCTCCTTGCTTTCATGTTTTATGGATTTCCACCCCTGCCCCTCAATTTTGAAAGAAAGCCTGGTTTCTATCCTATAAAAAATATTTAATAGCCAGAAAGAAAGGTTTAATAAAATATGTATTTTCTCACTCCATGCTCTCCAATCAATTGCATCTGTATGTCAGTTTTGTTCTTTTTCTTCTTTCCTTCCCCTTGTTTTGGAAGTGGTGCAGAAAGGAAGAAGCTATACACTACAAAGTAACTTTCAAACATTAAAAGGTTTTCAACTAAAAGCAGCCTGTTCTGAAGTAGACAAATATTTGTGGGTCATTCTGCTTACTTATCTGTTAACCTCTCCTGTTGAAGAGTTTCTCCTGTCTTTTTAATGATTTGACAACTCCATGCCTGAGGAACTAGTATAACTCCCTAAACCCGAATGAGACTCAATAAATATCCATTAAGTGCAGAGGCAATTCTTGTTGAGTGAAGAGAGAAGTCTAATCTGGTGGGACTACCACCATACTCAAAAGTCAGGGCTCAGGAGAAGGGTCCCGGAGGGGCTGGCACAGTGAGGAAAATCAACAGTTCCTGCCCTGGCTGGTGTGGCTCAGTGGACTGAGCATGAGCCTGCGAACCGAAGGGTTTCCGGTTCGATTCCCAGTCAGGGCACATGCCTGGGTGGCAGGCCAGGTTCCCACGAGGGGACACGTGAGAGGCAACCACACACTGATGTTTCTCTCCCTCTCTCCCTCCCTTCCCTTCTCTCTAAAAAGAAATGAATAAAATCTTTAAAAAAAAAAAAGAAAATCAACAGTTCCTATTTCTGAGCCTCCTTTGCTTTGACGGCCCTCAAGCCTTTCTGCCTCTCTTCCCAACTACTTTCTGCAGTCTCCCCTGGCTACAAATGGCTACGTGGTGGAAGGGAAGCTTCACTGACTCTTGCCACTCTGCACATGATAGGCTATGACCTGGATGGACTCCAGTTAGGTAGTGATTTCTCTGTGATCTTGGGGACCCCACATTTACCTCAAGGTTCAAGGATAAAGGATAGAAAAGACACCAGTCAAAGCTTCTGGTAAAGTGTACCCCACTTCATGCCCCCAAAGGAATTTCAATGAAAGGATTTGCTAGGGGGGTGGAGGTGGGCTGTCTGGTGGCGAGTGTGTCATGTCAAGTCTCCGACTTCTAAATCTTCTAGTCCCAGGCCCTCTAGAAGAGTTCCTAAAATACAGTTTATTTTATGATCTGAAAATCATACCTGGGATATTCTTAGTCTCCCTACCAGGTGGAACCTCATCTCCAGAAGGCTACACTTGCACTGCTTTTTGGCATTGCCGACCAATCCCAGAAGTGCCCTCTCGAAGTCAGTGGGCCATTCCCACCGAGCTTCTGGCGCAGTGTGTAGCCAGCTCAGAACTGCAGAAGCTCGGTCACTAACCCTTTCCTCCTGTGGACTCTGTTGGGCTGAATGGCCCCTCCTCTCCTTTGCAGCCTTCCCTGGGGCAAAGTTTACCTTCTCTTTAATTCCTCCTGCTCTCAACTCCTCTGAGAGGAACAGTTGCCCATGGCCCATTCGGAAAGTTTCTCATCCTCTGAAGGTGCCGATGAGTTCTTACTGGCTCAGCAGGTTTCTGGTAGATTGTCGGTGCTTGCCTATCTCCTCATTAACCCTAACTTCTGTCCCACTGCTTGCTTCTTGCTCACTTTCACACACATCTGATATTAAAGAATTTTTCTGACCCACAGGGTTAACACTACTTAGGAGGCACTCTGTCCATTTTTATGACCCAGTATAAGTACACCTTTATGTGTCTTTTACTGAATCTAGTATAGGCGGATTTTAGGCTCATAGACCTGAGACTTGAAAAATCTACAAGATACTTTGTTGTGGATGAGTAAATATTTTAATGAGTATCTACCCAGATTATTACTGATTTTATCAGGCACAAGGCTATTTTCATTATAATACCACTTAAATGTGGACAGAACTAGGACAGTCTATAACAGACTGATGAACTGAGAATTTATATGTACAATCTATTTAATACTATTGACTCAAAGAAATAATAATTAATAATAGTTCAAATCTGCATTGAATATCCTGTTCCTCAACCCCCGCTCCTCCCCAAAAAAGATTTCAAAGCAAAAAGCATCCCCTAAGATCGAAATCAATCTTAGTACTGTACAGAGTTTTAGAAAGAAGAGCAAGGGAACTACCACTGAACACCAGGATTCATACCTTATCTCATTTAAACCCTCACAACAACTCCAGGAGGCAGGTCTGACTGGCACCACTTTACAGATAAAGGCACAGAGAGGTTAATACCTACTCCAGAGCCTTATAGTCAATAAACAGTAGAACCCATGTCTAGCCAAGGCCTTTCTGGCTCCGGCGCCTGTGGTGCTGCAAAGTGCCTGGGGTCCACACTGGTTGGCAACGCAGCCCACAGGCTTTTTCTTTACCTTCTCATTAACCTCTACGTGATGGAAACCATTTCAGATAGGGAATTACTGAGTCTTCCTACCGAGAATGGAAATCATGTCAGGGCACCAGTGTGGAAACAGAAACCGGGTATTGGAAGAACAGAGTATTTGATATATATCTAAGTAGATCCTGTCAGATGTTCAATCCTTACAAATCTGAAAAACTAGAAATGCCTCTGCGAATTGACTCTGCTCAGCACAGCTTTCCAGATGCTGAGAGAATTATATGGTAGCTGGAGCTTAAGAACTGGCGATATGACCTAGAACAGGAGCATCAGGAACCTTTCCCCAAACTATCGAAGATAACTTACATGTTTATAACGACTTTAGTTAGTTTCTCTCAGGCCTGTTAGAGTCATCAAGTAAAACTCTGCCACCAACAGACAGGGGCTAGTTTGATTTCTTTTAAGTAAAACAGATTTGGCCCTGGCTGGCGTGGCTCAGCGGAATGAGTGCTGGCCTGAGAACCAAGGGGTCGCTGGTTTGATTCCCACTCAGGGCCCGTGCCTGGGTTTCAGGCAAGGTCCCCAGTAGGGGGCACATGAGAGGCAACCACACACTGATGTTGCTTTCCTTCTCTTTCTCCCTTCCTTCCCCTGTCTCTAAAAATCAATCTTTTTTAAAAAAAAAGGAAAATAGATTTGCTTATAATAGTGATAGCAATGGTAGCTCTGGGTTATAAAATCTGAGTATGATGTGATAATAGATTCAGAGGTGCTACATGAATCATGTCCAGAAATAACCAAAACCAAAATACTTAGAACCTCAATTCAACAACTCAGGTTCATCCCAAAGATAATAAAAAGATTACCCATCAAGAATTGATTCACGGCAACAGTAGAGGTTGTCAAATTTCTGTTTGGTGACTGAGTCATTGACATTCATGGCTGGAACACACAGCTTCCCTGCTTTGGATAGCTGGTACAGCCTGAGGATGAGAGAAATGAAGAAGAACATCAAACAATGAGATACTGCGATCTACTGTCAACTTCATACCAAATTCCAGAAATATGTGGCCTGGGTAGGCATGCGAGCATGAGACATAGCTGGTTTGATCTACTAGGTATATGAAGGGAAATAAAGACTATCTTCCTGGAGTCTGTATATAGCTTAGAATAAAGATCTTAGTCAAAAAGCATGTGGAGAAAATCTCTGGCCCACCTCTAAATTATAAGGATTAAAATGTAAAATTCTAAATTACTTATTAATTTTATTCCTTTTTAATTATAAAAATTACCTTTAATTGCTATTTTAATCCCACCACTCTAATGCGACAACTTTAATTTCCAGTCTCAATTTTATAATCTCAATACACATACCTATAAATAGGTGTATCTATATATATAGGAGTTTTTTTAAATCGAGTCAACTAAAAATCAGAACCAGGTGTTTTATTCAAAATCCATCCCTTTCTAAGTAAGAGTCTGAAAGTGCAGTGCAGCCCACAGTTTTGCATATTCACAAAGGTCACAGACTGCTGCCGCAGTCATGGTGGCTCCTTCAGAATCTATTTCCCTAAAGCTCTTGTTTCATACTTTCCGCTCTTCCTGGGTGAATAACAGTAAACAGAAATGATTTCAGTTTTACTCAGGGGATTACTGCTCATTTGAGAAAAAGAACTTTAAATCGCTCTCTACAGAAGAATGAAGTGTTATCAAGGCCCAGGTTTTGCCTCACGCTAGATCCCTAGCACAGTTCTGAGAGCTGTTCCTGTTTCACTGCAGAAATTCGGTATCTGTTGCATAAGAAAATTCATCCAAAAAGACAGTCACTGTATTACAACGGCTAGAAAATACGAGGACCACACTTGTTCCCCTCCCCGTCCCTGCCCCTTACTATATTGGACTTGTTACTTGTGTTGTTATTTAAAAAAACAGTGTACAGACTCAGATTCCATGACCTCCTAGTAGGTTCCAATGTTTAACATAATACATTCTACGAGTGTGTGATTACAAGAACGTACGTCTAGGCTGAATGAAACCAGGCCTGCCAATGTCAAGTCTTACCTGTGGACCCCAGTTACACTCTCCTCTACTATGCCCTTGATTTTCTTAAACATGTTGGGATACTTCTTGTAAATCCAGTGAGTGAGATCCCCTCCATCATCTAAGATCTGCAATAATAAGCAACAATAATATTATTTATTTTGCCAAAGGCACAATGTTTCCAGTGCTTCTCTGGGTCTTGTATCACAATGTCTAATCGTCAATTTACAGATATTTCAAATTCCCCACATGGTTATGCAAAGTAACTTAAAGCCAGTATAATGACCCGATAGTCATTATACTGAAGTAAAGACAATGAGGGGTGAAAGACCAACCGTAATTCTCACAGCCAAATGACCTTTCCACATGACACACCCGATAAAGCAAAATACACAGCAACACAATGAGCATTTTCTTTTTTTTTCTTTTTTTAATTACTTTATTGTTGTTCAATTACAGTTTGAATTCCCCCCCCCACTCTCCCCCCACCCGAGCCAATCCCACCCCCCTCCCCTGAGCATTTTCTTATGGTCTAATAACCTGAGTGGTTATCTAAACCACTAGTTCTTTAAAGTACTGAAGATATTGAGAAAGCCTGAATTTGATATGAGCATATTTTCTATTCATTAAAATCAGGACTTTAAATAAAATCAGTCAAAGCTTAGTTTAAATAAAGCCAGATAATTAAGTCTTCCTCCCAGAACAGTGGCTCATAAAACTGTATTCATGAGTCCCTTACCTCTCCCCAAGTACAGGCACTCTCCTACCCCAAACATCAGGCAGTGCTGTGGGGCTTTGCCTAGCACAGCCTCACACTCGCTATGGCCAGATTAAAAATAACCAGGGAACTGTGCAGCACGTACGTGTGCAAGCGTGCCTCTGAACACCTCATTACTAGCTCGGGTTGGGATTAAAGATGAATACAACGCTGTGCTCACTGGGGTTTTCATCAGCAGAAGAAAGTCTCTGAATTATAAATAAGCTAAAGGAAGATCAGCTTAGCATACTATTCAGCACCAGACCGTGGCACATAAGCCCTTCACCTAGCTGTCAGAAATGCTTGGCAGGACTTTCCAACTTGTTATACCCACCTTCCTGGAAAGTCCCACAGCACCGCATTGCCCCCTATTAGCATGCACCCGTTGTGCAGTCCATCAGTTATCAACGTTACTGCAAGTGCCAAAAATGCCATCCTGGACCTCGGGGTACACAGAACCCCCAACTTCATGTCTATCACTTGATATTCTTTTTGCTTCCGCTCTTGATCTACAATTATTTTTCTGACTCAATCAACTAAGCCTTATTTGCGAGTAGGGGGGATTCCAGACAGAGCTCTCATTAAAACGCTCCCCTTGCTTCATGCTCTCAGTTTGTGCTCCATTTTCTCCCAGGAAAAACACTCAGAACAGTTGCCCCAAGACACAGAAAGGCTCCTCTGAGTTTCTCTCTCCCTTTCCGCACCTACGAAATCCCTCATGGAGTTCTCCCTTGCAGTCTCTGATTCCCTGGCCGCATAAAAGATCAGACCAAAAAGACTGAGCAATTGGAAACTCTTAAGACTCTGAAGTCCCACTATTCTCGTCTCAGTGTCTAACACAGGCAGGTAGATGCTGTCCCTAATATGTACTCCATGAATGTAGCCCGTAATTGTCACCATGTAACTCTACTGCAGAAAATTCCTGTCACCAGAGAATCTTCCTGAGGTTGAAAAGGGAAAGTACTCGATCTTGACAGGATCCGAAGAGATAATGGTCCTGTTTTCAGGGGGTGACAACTGTTTTGATCTTTGTCTTACGCTCTTCGTTATCCTTTCCAGCAGTTTGTGCTGGCTCAGTCTGTAAGAGCTTTCTGAGAACAATCCCATGCCCTTGCCCGCGCTCAGGACAGTACAATTACTGTTATACCTCCAGGAGAAATCCCCTGGCCTGTCTTCTCTAACGTCTGCCAGTCACACTCCCTCCTGCCACTGTTTAACTCTGTTGGAATGAGCTGACTCATCTGACAGCCAGCCCCTCCCTCCCGTTCAGGAGAGGAAGGCTTAAACTCAGCTTCCTCACACCAGCACTCGGTGCAATGGCATCGGGATCACAGAAGCCAGAGTTAAGCTGCTTTTCTCTGCTGTGTATCAGGTGAGGCCTGCTCGGCAGAAGTGAGCAGCCAGCAAGAGCTGGACTACCGCTTTAAGGATTCGTTTTCCAGTTGGTTTCTTAATTTCTCTTCTCGCTTGCGCAGAAATGTGTGTAAAATAGGAGGGCCTCATACTTTGCGCAGCTTTTTTCTTCTCTTTGTGAATCTAATATGCTATCGGCTTTCAAGAACTGGATCTTTTAAAGTATAAAACAAACATAAAAAAGCAAAAATAAAAAAACCTAAGCCCTGCCTCGTTATATTTCTTCAGGTGGAGAATGAATAAAGAAATTTGAACTTGGAAAGCCTTCACGTTTACTATAACTTTAGCATATGGTTCTAGAGAGAGCTAGGTACACCACAGGAGGTGTGCGTGCGCGCATGCACACGTGTTTAGACTCTTGTTGTTAGGGGATGGTAGTGAGAGGTGGCAGGGCATGGTCTGACTTTTTAATCGGCCACATGTAAATGCGGAGCAGTATGCTAATGTTGCTGATGAATATGGATGATTCTAAGATCGGCACTAATCATGACAGTACATTGAAGCTATAAAGAGGTCCAATATTCTTGCGGTGCCTGAGCATAAGCATCTTGTTCTGTTGGAAGCCCAGGTACGTCAGACAGAAAAGGCGTTATTACCCTTCTTTCCTGTTGGGAAACCTCCTCCTAGGCCAGAGCCTCCTTCTCTAGCCTCCACTCCCAGCCCCCACGGAACTGTGTTCACGGAAATCTAACCCACCATGTTTGGCTGCCAGCCCTCCACATTGACACATCTATCAATGCACCACCAAAAGTCATCTTCTGACTCTCCTTTCCAGGCAAAGACAGGAAATCCTGAGAGAAAAAAGCACAAAAAGAAACCATTAAAGCCCTTAAAAAGGGGCTGACCCTAAATTCTGCCAAGAGGCTGGTTCTCCCCAGTTACAAACTCTCTCATTCTGCTGCGCTCCTTGGGCTGACTTTGTTCACTGATGGGTACTGTCCTCAGTCCCTTTACCCACTCCGTTGTCATTGGTGGCCATTCTGCTGTTGTTAGACCAAAGAGGACAAACAAAAGTATGAGGGATGCTAAACACAGGACTAGAGGAAAAAAAGAAACTAGAAATAAGTACTTCTTGACCCAGCCCAAGTGGAATTCTTGCCATTTCCCAACTACGCTTCGGTCTTTCTTGCTTTGATGCTTTGGTCGCCACCCCCCCTACCAGGCAGAGCCTTACACACTTCCCTGTCTGTTAGAATGTTTACGGCACCTCCTGGCCCAGTGAAGTGCCATGTTCCTAACGGAGCCGACTAACTCAGA
Organism: Macrotus californicus; assembly: GCA_007922815.1. NCBI lineage: Eukaryota > Metazoa > Chordata > Mammalia > Chiroptera > Phyllostomidae > Macrotus > Macrotus californicus. Next base: position 13,674 of record VMDR010009249.1, read on the forward strand.
AGTGAACTCTCGTGGAACCTGAGCTTTTTAATCCCCTTGTTTGAGTGCTGAATGTGGATTTGCGATCTGTTGTGGCATTTATCAACTATGTTCTTATATTATTATTATTATCATCTATAAACGTGTCTTTTCTCCTCAAGAACAATATAAGATTCTGAGGGCGAAGACATTGTTTCATTATCTCTTGTATGAAGCATTATAAGTATTTGTTGAAGGAAAAAAAATGACTGTGTATATATAATTCATTGGATTATATGTTTAACGTTTGTGTACTTTTCTATATTTATTTTCCACATTAATAAAATTTTATAAATGACTGTAAATGAAAGAACAAAGGAAACACTGCAGTGTTAGAAGAAGGAGGGGCACGCATGCGCCATGCAGCTTTCCCGGCACTTCTCAAGAGCTCTGAAGCAAGGGTTAGGTTCTCTCATCTGTGTTGTGCTGCCAGGGAGTGAGGAGGAAGAACGACAACTGACAAAGTCCAAATGTCTCTATTTGTTTTTTTGTCCTTCTTCAAGAGTCTGTGACCACTGGGGTAAAGTATTAATCTTCCAGGTCAAATCCTGTTTACTACTGAAGCAGAAACACCAAACATCAGGGTTCAAACTGCTAGAAACCCAACAGGACCACAAAACTCTGCCTGGGGCATTTTCTTTTCCAACCCATATTACTTTAGACAGTGAGCAGTGTTCACGGGTGCTCTAATATTAGGAAGTCAAGGCAGAGCATTAACTAGTAAAAGATTATTAGACATAAAAAGATATTTGAGACTATAAATATCTTCTGCATGGAACAAGAAAGATCAAAGTGTAGTTGGGAAATGGTGAGGATTTCAGTTACCAGGTAACTAAGTAACAAAGTTACCGAGATCATATTTAACAAGAGAAGCCCAGAAAGAGCAAATACATCAAAAATAGGGATCCATTTCTACCAAGACAGCTCCTTTAAATGTCAACCTTCCTTAAAGATTTATATGGAAACAATGGAACTTTTCGGAGACTTACTTTAGCCAAAGACACAGAGAACAAGCCAAGTTCTTACCACTTTCTGCTAAAGCAGCAGCCACTTCATTGAGAGTGGAATAGATGTTGCAGGCGGCCCAGCGGCACTGTGCACCCAGGGCACCCAGAGTTTCCATAAGCACCTGTATTAAAGAGAAAGCAGGAGATGAGCAAGCCTGAGCCGACATTCCAACAGCAAAGATCACCCTGGTGTACAGATCCACTAAAATACCAGGGCTCCTTGTAGAAATGGGGGATTCCAGGGCTAGGAGAGAGAATACACAAGGTGAGCTTAGATCATCTTGTACCAAAAGCAAGGAATGCTCAGGGAGTGAAAGGGACAGGCCAGAAGACAAGCCACAGAAGCCAGACTGAAGGGGCTCCCCCTTAGCCAAAACTGGAACAATCTGAGCATCATACTGTAATAAATAATGATAGTAATGGATTATAACCTATTAAATAAAATAGGAAACAATGATTCCATACACATAAACAAATGAGTGAATAAATGGAAAGTTTAGTGAAAAATTGGATATTTACAGTTTCATATTACTACCTCACAAAATACTTATTAATTACAAAGGGAGATAAATATCTTTTACAGGGGAAAAGTCTGCCAGACACCACTTGGAGTAGTCAGGGATCAAAATGAACATCAGGAGGACAAACTGAAATCATGTGTCATCTGATAAGATTGAATTTTTAAAAATGCAGCATTACTTCCCACCAAAGATGCATAGCCTGAATCTAATAATGAGGACACACCAGGAATGTCCAAATTGAGGATACTTTACAGAATAATTTGTCTATAATCTTCAAAAGTGTCAAGGTCTGGAAAGTCAAAGACTATTTTGCACTAGAAGAGATGAAAGAGAGATGACAAATGAGACACAGAACTATGAACTGAATTCTTTTGTTATAAAAAATATTATTGGGACAACTAGTGAAATTCAAATGGGGTCTGAGAATTACATGGTAACAATGAATGGATGTTAATTTCCTAACTTTCAATGGTTGTACTGGGTGTACAGGAGAATGAATGCCCTTGTAGAAAACACAAATTAAGTGTTTATTTGTGGGGAGAGCATAATAAGGCCGGCAACTTTCAAATGGTTAAGAAAAAAAGTTATTCATAGCATACTCGTAACTCTTCTATAAATCTATGTTTGTTTCAAATAAAAGATATTTACCACATGATCTCACCTTTAACGGGAACATAATCAACAAAAGAAAAAAGGAAGCAAAATATAACCAGACACTGAAATTAAGAACAATCTGACAGTAACCAGAGGGGAGGTGGGAAGGGATAATGGGGAGGGGGGAGGGGGAAGGGTTTTCAGGAACCGCTATAAAGGACACGTGGACAAAACCAAGGGGAAGGGTGGAAACAAGGGAGGGAGGTGGGATTGGCTGGGGTGCGGGGCAGTGGTGGGGGGAAATGCAGACAACTGTAATTGGACAACAATAAACAAATTAAAAAAAAATTAATCTACTGATTTGATCCTGACTTATTTTATTTCAATACCTAAGATGCAGGTAGGATGTTGGAGGGTAGCATATCACCCTAATGCTTTAAGAGCTATTTTAATAACGATAAAGCTTTGTTAAAAAGCTTGTTTTAAAATTCCCTGACAGTGGTTAACTCTGGGTATTGCTAATTTTCATTTTTAAAAGTTTGTATTTAGTATATTTCTATACTAAATAAAAATTCTAATTAAAAATTATACTTTAATTTAAAAAGCAAAACTTGCAGGCAATTCCACTGATGTAGGCTAACCCCTCATGTAATTTGTCCAAGGCCACACAGTAAGTTAATAGCAGAACTACACTCAATTTTCGCAATTTCTCCTTCATGCTACCTTTCAATATCTGATTCCATTTTTTATCTCGTTTTAGTTTTCACCTTAAAGAATTTCTGCATTCCTACAATTAGGGGAATTCTGAATCTGTCAAATAAAAGAATGACACACAGACTTAACCTACAAAGCAATATAAATTAACTCTGAAAGTCACTGGGGGCAGGAATATAAAAACCGTTCAAAGAACTCTTGAGTGGAGACTGCTGGCTACTAGGGTTCAGGCAGGAGAGAGGGCGGGTCGGAGTAAGAGGAAGGCACAGCTTAGAACCTGCCTTTGAATCATTGCTGTTTAGAAGAAGTAGCTAGGAAGTCTAGCGAGAAGGAACTATATGAAATATACCTAAAAATATAAGCAGACCCAAGTCTATTGGAAACAGGACAGGAAAGAGTTAACTATAATAGTTATTTCTGAAGCATGGGATTACAGGAGACTTTGTCTTTCTACATTATAGACTGTGGTAATGTTTGAGTATTGTAAAACGAACATGACAGCTTTTGTAATCAGAAAAATAAAGCAGAGGTTTAAAACAAAACACAGCAAAATTCCTTTGTAATTGATTTTTTTAAAGGAAAAAACGTGGAGAGGGCACATTAAAATAATGTTAAAATTGGCAAACTGGTTTTGATTGCTCCAGGAAAAGGAAGAAAGGAACCTGAGACATAATTTAGCAAACCTGAGACAGAAGACAAGCACTTACTATTTTAAGGCTCACGACCCCACCTGGGGAAGCCCAAAAAAGGTTCCAAGAGTTTTTCTGCCTCAATTCATTAGTCTGTAAGCTCCAAAAAGAGATAGCTTTTCAATTTATTACATTAATTTGGCCTGCCAAAGTACACTTTTCCTCAGAGAACGTGTAACCCAGAAAAGTCTCAGAGTGAAGATGCGGAGAGCAACCTATCTGTGTCTTGAGGAGTCTCTGCTGTTTTTAATGAGGAACGTGGCCACATAAGTGTCATGCTTCAGGAGACAATCTTTTGAAAGCTCATCTAGTCATAAAAATGACCTGGATCTCACAGATCCTATCAAAGGTTCCAGGCCGTTCCTCAATACTCCAGTTTCCCGTAGTGGTCTCAATGTTGGTAACTCAGTAGTCACCACATCTTTAATGGTGACTCAAAGTCAGTGGTTCTGGACAGAGGAACCCTGGAACACTGTGGGGCACTCCTGGTTATCACCAGGACTGAGAGGGAGTGCTACTGGCATTTAATGGGAGGGCCAACTTGAAAGTACAGGACCGTCTTTTACAACTGCAACCGTGCCACATCTGGTAAAATTTTCCAGTGTTCCAATGAAAAGTTCGTATGGGTGAGAAACCTATTTATAATTATCTGTTTAGGACCCTATTCCACTTTACACAGTAACAAAAAGTGTTTTGTAGCTTTCCAAGAACGCAACAACTGTGTAAATGAAGAGACGACTCATACTTTTTGTTACTATTCAGAAATTTACAAAAAGTTGGTAATAATTTCACAAAATCATAGAATTTGGCAATACTATTGTGATGCTCTAGCACCAGTAACAGATTTGTCTATCTACATTTATAGCACTTTGATTCAAATAGTGCTATGAGTAAGTACAAATATCTGAGTATTCTATTTTGCCTGTGCCCAAGCATTTATATACTGAAATACATATTATATTATGAATTATTTTCCTTTTATCCTTCCTTCATATTTCAGTTAAAATTTTGTTGATTTAAAAAAATTATACGTAGCTATCTAGATACATAGATATCTATATATCTGTAAATATATTATATCTGAATTTCACTTCAAGATAATACAGGGGCATGCAAAACATTTTTTTATAACAAGGGGACATTGACTCTGATGGGGTGAGAATCACTGGTCTAAACCAATCACAGTAATCCCAGTCCTAGGACTGGTGGGCAGGGGCACGTGATCCAGTTCTGCTCAGTGACACATGATGGAGTATCCTGGAGGACTTCTGGGAAGGGTTTCCTTGTTGTTGGGAGAGAGGGAGAAATGGTGCTTCTCCCTCTTCGTGTCAGTTTGTGATGGCTTGAAGAGCTGTAACTGTCTTGCTAACAGTCTGAGGATGAATTAACTGTGGTGACAAGGCAGCTCCAAGACAATCATGGACAAATGAAACTGGGGCCCTGAGATCCTGCATCTGAAGTCTGCCTGACCTCTGGCCTTCAGGTTCCTCTTACTTGCAGCTTAAAGAGGCCTAACACAGAGTTACCTTGTAGAAATGATGCTGGAAGTGAAGATAAGGGGAAGCAGTGTAGTATTGTGGAGAAAGCAGAAGCGTGGAGTCAGAGATATTGAGATTTAAACCTTGATTCTTTGATTTACTAGCTGTATTACCTTGGAAAAATCACTTAAACTCTCTGAGCCTCAACTTCCTCATTTATAAACTGGAACTAGGAATACCTGCTTTACAAGACCATTATGAGGATTAATGAACTAATATTTGTTAAGCTCTTAACCTAGTGCTTGGCAAATTCCAAGCACTCAATAGCTGGGGCTATTCTTAACTACTATGATGTGGAGAAAGGAAAAAGACTTACAGCAGTCTGAGCAGTGATGTGTGTGCAGCCCACAATTTTGGCTCCAGCCAGAGGTTTTTCTCCTTGAGCTCTCTTCCTCAAAGCCATCAGGGCCGGCATTTCTGAAAAGGCCCAATAGTACACAGCATATTAGAGAGGAGGGAATGAGAAAGAAAGAATAAAGGGAAAAACTTACTCTCTTCAGGTGAGATCCTTCCCCTGATGAGGTTCCCTGTTAGATTAACTTTCTCAAGGGATTAAGACAATAAACCTGAGTTTTCTTTTATAAAGTGCTTTCGGAGGCACACGCTCCAGTGTTCTGATTCCCTATAATCCAGTCCTCTTTATCTACGTCTCTCTCTTTCCCCTTTTCCTGGTATAGGGGCTCCTTCCAGACCTGCCAGAGTCCACTCCCTCCCCACAGTGTTTCTGGAGCTCAGATTATTATTTTTTATAGGTAGGCTTCCATTTCACACTGAAATTTCACAAGCTACTAGGGGTCTCAGGACATGGAAAGCTATTAACACGGACAAAAGGACACAGGCAGTTTGAGGGGAAAGGCACTTGCTTTCTTTACCTTGCTCAGCAATTTCAATTTCTCTTCGTCCAAACTCTGCCTGTTTGATGTTCTTGACACAGAAGTCGCTGCTTCCCTTAGAGTTCTTCTGCTGCTTGTCCCTGGGAGATGTGTCATCATCAGAGCTGTCCGTATAGGAAGCCGCTGGAATGACAGAATAAAAAACCCTCAGGAGGAAAAATGGCCTCCTTTAAAACTCCCAGCCGTGGAGTGAACCGGGGCTCTCCAGCACCACACACATTCACACATCTGGAAAGCACCCCCATATTTTTGCCGTGCATAATGCGCACCTTTTTGTCTGAATTTTCGAGGGAAAAATAAGGATGTGCATTATACATGGGTACTACTTGAAGTATCTTGTATCTGTTCTTGTGTTTTGGAATTATTGGTTACATAAAATTTCTTGTGCCACAATATATGAAAAAGTAAATGCTAAAATTCCTTTATAATATAAAAAAAAACAAGTATCTAAATATAAATAAATTAAAAATTTTAAACAAAAGATTTTTTTCCCCTAAAAGTTTGGGCCAAAAGCATGGGTGTGCATTATACACGGCAAAATACGGTACATGGCACTGTGGAGCTGTCCCAACGTCTCCTGTGGAAAGTGCTACTCAGAGTCAGAAAGAGGAAGCTGAGAGAGGTTGTCAAAGACATTCCTCCTGGAGAGCATTAACTTAGAATCTAGGGCTGGCTTTATTTTCAGAGGTCCTTGAATATGCAAAAAGAGAGAGATTACACCATGGTAGCAATAGGTTCAAGTTCTAAAGGCAAGATCACAGTTCTGAACCTAGGGGTTTCTGGGATCCTAGCTGCCCTCTCTGTCTGCTGCTTAAACGCCTGCTGTAATTTGTGCTTTAGTACAATAGCTAAATAGATAAGATCTAGAAAACAAGGAACCCCTGGGAAAGTAATTAAGAACCACACAGAAAGTGTTTGTCTGACATAACAGAGCTTCCTTCTTGAAGACCGGCTCTGATGAGGCTGAACTATGCCTGCAGACCCAATTAGACACTGACAGTGAAGTACTCAGTGTGCTCTCCCTTCTTTCTGGCCTCAGTGGTCCTGCACTAGGCATTTCAGACTCTCAAAAGAAGTGATAAATCCTCGTTTGGTATAATAAAGTGCCGTGATGACACATCCTTTTAGCAATATACTCTAGGGGGTGAAAGGTGTAAAACTCTTGATTGTGGCTAGAAGGCAGCAGCAGCTGCTGCTATTCCCATGCTTAGCTGAGGTCTGTCCAGTCTCCGTTTAATTCTGTAGTTGCTGGTCATTTGCTGGATGATTTGAATCAATTTCCTTCCTTGACTTATATTTAAGTTTCTGTGGATAGTTTCTTCCTACAGAGTTGGCAAGGTTTCAGGGGAGGAAGCTTGGGAAACATCAAGTACTGTCTATAAAGCATTCTGTATTTCCCAGTGAGACAGGTACTTCCATCACTTTTAAGGAGAGAGACAGCTGTAAAATCTCAGAGCTCCTAAGGTCTCTAGTACTCTGATCTACTTATACCCAGAAAATTAAGACATTTCTGGGATTTCTTAGCCAAGGGTCTATCTCTGGGAGGGCTGTAAAGGGCAAGTCTGACCTTGCCCAGTTAATCAGGCATGTCACTACAAAACGCTGGGACAGCAGGGGTCTGTGTCTCTTTAGGAGCTGGAAAACAGCCACAGAGCAAAGTCCGACGACGAGGCAACGCGAATGAACTTGGGTCACCTGGGGAAGTGAGGGAATGAATAAATCCCCAGAGATTAGCTCTTGAAAGGAGCTAATCTGTACAAAAAGTCTGTGGTTCTCCCTCCTAGGGTGAGTGACAGCTCAAAGTACCTTTAGCAACAGGGACAGCTCCTGGGCAGTCACCTGTTTCACTAATCAACCCTCACAACAGCTTATGAGCAAGAGGCTGAGGAAACCATGCTTCTACCACCCGAGAGAAGAAAACAACAGCCACCCTGAATCCTGATCCAAATTGACAGGAAAATTGCTTTTGAAGAAAGTGTTCACATTCAGAACCCCCCGAAATTTCAAACCCTTTCCCACAGACATGGTGATTTTTAGGTCCCCATTGGCCTTTTTACACATGGTGGTTTTGTGTTCTGGAGTCAGACAGACTTTGACTGAAGTCTCAGTTTCTGTTTCTAGGTGAATAAAATGGAGGTGATAACCTACTTAATAGATTTGTTAATTCATTCATGTACTCAGTCATTCGTACATTCAAATTCACACAAAAACTCAACAAATTTTTACTGCGCATCTGCTACGGGCTAGACATGTTCTAAGTGTTGGGGAAACAGGACAGATATAGTCTGCCTTCACCCTCAGGGAGTTTTCAGTCTAGTTGGTGAGTCAGACATGAAATAACTAATTACAAAATTAATCATTTAGAGTTTTTCTTTCCTTATGGTTGTAACAGGCACGACGGAGAAGACTGTATAATAGGCAGGCATGACTGGTCAAAGTCGAGTTGTTAAGAAGATTAAACAAGATCATGTAAGTAAAGTGTTTGGTGCGATGCTTGCTGTAAAGCAGTCAGTAATTGATACCTGATATTATTAATGGCTTTTGCATATTTAAACAAAAATTCAGAATGCCTCACGAATCTGCAGGTCCTCCTTGCACAGGGGCTCATCTTCTCCATGTTGTTCTAATTTCAGCACGTGTGCTGCTGAAGCGAGCACGCATTTTTAATTCAATCCCAGACCTAACATCTTGAAGGGTTCTTATTCAGCTTCAGGATTTTGAATGGGAAAGGAATGACATACATACAATACTATTTAGCAGTTTCTTTTTCTCTATCTCTGTCATTTATTAATCTACCAGGGTAGCAGGTGATTGGCCGGCATTAAAAAGGTTGAGACTGGAGTCCTAACTCTATCCAGAATAGCTCTCCTCTCCCATACCTCTTTCAGCTTCTAAGGATAAGTCAAACAAACAAATAAACAAACAGACAATGACAACCGCCCCCCCCCCCAAATTGCTCCAGTTTTTGGCTTGAAGTTTTCTCCCAAGCCAGAGAAAAAATTATTTATACCACTTTCCTATTCTAAAACGGAAGAAAAAATCCGGTATTTTATTTTCTTGACAGTAGTCAACTTATAGTTAGTTCAACCAATGTGGTTTTTCTTTGAGCCAAAATGAATCTGTCTTTCAAAGAGCCTTTTACATAGGCTGCTAGCAGGGAAGGGCCAAAATACTAGTTGTCTCGATTGTAAAAATACGTGAATGCAAATGTCTGACAGGCCCAGACTGAGAGTGCTATTTCTTTGAACACAGTGACAAGATTATTCCTGAACTACTGTGTCATTTATTTTTGAGTCTATACTCATTTCTCCAACTATATTTAAAAAGGCATATTCCTGAAAGTAGTTGAGATAGCATTAAACATTTTTCCTAGGAAAATGCAGAGAATTCCAACACATATGATACACATGCTTGAAAAGTTTCTAAAGGGTGTGGGTTTTTATTTTTTTTTTTAGATTTTATTTATTTATTTGTAGAGAGAGGGGAAGGGAGGGAGAAACAGAAGGAGAGAAACATCAATGTGCAAGAGATACATAGACTGGTTGCCTCTTGCATGCCCCCAGCTGGGGACCTGGTCCGCAACCCACACTTGTGCCCAGACTGGAACTGAACTGGCAACCTTTTGGTTCACAGGCTGGCACTCAATCCACTGAGCCACACCAGCCAGGGCAAAAGTGTTTGTTCTTATCGGCACACTCTGAAGCCCAGAGTCATAACTTAATGAAAAATGAATGGTCAACAACCAAGGCAATAACCTACTGCAGTACAGACCTGAGACCTTAACTCTTATTTCACTTCTAATGAGTTAAATGACCAATTTTCAATTTATCCAACTGTAAATTAGGGAGTATAACAGAGCCTCTCTCTCCCTTTCCTCTACTACCACCAGAAAAATCTTGTGAATAAATGAAATACCAAAAAAATTTCAACTTCTAGGTAGAAAAGTAATATAACACTACCACGAGATGTTGTCTCATTTCACGAAATTCCAAAATCAAAACATGACTTCATGAATCACTAATCTACAACCTATCCCACAGAACACGTGCACGTATGTTCTATGGCTTAAGCCTGAGGAGGCCTTACCCCCGAGCAGCTGTGATACTGTGACTTATTGCTAGGAGAAGAAGCAGTCAGACTCCTGGCTGAACTGGTCCTATTAGACTGTTGTAAGTCAGGCAATTCCTCCTGGGCCCAACCTACTCATTTGGTAATGAAAATAACAGTAGGGAGCTGTGTGTCAATGTGCAGCAGATGTCACTGTAAAATAACACGCTAGAAACATGTGAAAAGCTAGGTCAGCAACCAAACTACAAATAAAATTTTATTATTTGGAAAAATGTGAAAATACTTCAACCAATTATGACTTCAGAGGCTTCAGTCTTCCTTCCGTACCCTTAAATAATTAACTTACTGAGAAGACAGCTTTTTCAGAAATCCATTACTGAGAGTGATCTGACTTTGAATAAAAGTCTTCTGTTCATTTACTTTGTGAGGTTGTTTTTAGAAACTGGCTTTTTATAAAATAATTGTAGACATTAATGCAGCCTTTTTCAACCGAGGTTCTACCAGCATTAAGCCCTAATGCCTTGAAGCATCCCCAGAACATACGAATGAACTTCTCTCCCATGCATCTGGAAGGGTGCTGGTATGACCCAGGCTTTAAGAACTAAGAAAACAGCCTCCCAAATTCTCTTCTGTGTTCTGTGATTCAGATGAGGAAACCTGGCTGTTGAGAAAGGCTGGTAGAAGTTCCTAAAAGAAGACATTCTGTAATATCATATGCCTTTTTTATCTGTTTGCATGCACAGAATATGTCGGAGACCTCAACAAGCATATAAAGTATAATAAGAAAGTCTCTGGACACCTTTCACCAATAATTATTTCTAGTGTACCTCTTACGTGTCAAACACAGTTCTGAACGCTGGAGACAGCAGTACAAAACAGGCAAAAATCTCTGTTCTCACGGGTCTCATGTTCAAGTCAGGAGAGAAAAGACAACAATAAATTAGCAAAAATATATGTTATATGATAATAAATGCTATGGAGAAAAATTTGATGGTGAGCGTTGGGTGGGGTGTTTGTACAATTTTAAAAGAGCAGCCAGGATAGGCCTCTTTTGAGAGGTGATGCTTGGTTACGAGCTGGAGGCAGACACCTGGCTAGGGTACCTTGGAGCATTCCAAGCAGAGGGGATCGCACAAGTGCAAAAGTCTTAAAGCAGGAGAGTTTCAAAACGGCAGGAGCAGTGAGGAGGCCAGTATGACTGCAGTGAAACGAATACTTGGGGGAGGCAGGGGGTTGGGGAAAGCAGAGATGTGATTAGAAATGTAACGGGAGGCTGGAGGGTATACAGCCTTACAGGCCATTGTAAGAATTTCAACCTTTACTCAGAGTGAGACTGGAAAGCCATGGGAGGGTTTTGAGCTATGTGATATGACCCGGCCTGACTTATTTTAAAAGCATGAATCTTGCTATAGTGTTGTGAACAGGCTGAAGAGGAGCAAGGCTGGAACTCAGGAGCTCAGCTTTTAAGACATGGGAGGTTTGAGATGCCTATAAAACACCCACGTGAAGGGACTGAGCAGACCATTGAATATACAGATCTAGTGTGTACGGGAGAGACTGGAGCTGGAGATAAAATTTGAGAATCAAATGTCAAAACTATGTGGTATTTAAAAGTATGAGACTGAATGAGGTCACTTGGGGAGACAGTATAAACAGAGAAGGGAAGACGTCCAAAGGTCAGTCTTTGGGGGCTCTATAGTATTAATTTCTATAGTCACTTAAATTGTAATGAATGCTGAAAATGGGTTCCAAGTTCTTACTGACATGCGTTTGCATATCTTCTTCTATTTAGAAGGTCGTGAGTCCACTCTTATTCCTGGCTTTTCATTCAGTGGGTTTGGAGCACCTTCTGTGTCACCCCATGTAAGTTCCCATTGCTCTGTTATGAATTCACAGACTGCAAGAGTTTTCCGGGATCACACGACAAATCACACAGGAATCGAAGCCTAGAAACTAGGTCTCTCCTAACCCCCAGTCCGAGACTCAAGGCAGTAGGTATCTCCATTCAGACTTTGTTTACAAGGGCTTGACAATTGTTCATGTGGAAACAGCCAAACAAAACTGGAAAACAAAACGAGGTAGCGGTATGTGTGACAGCGGCTAAGGCAGCAGGCATATTCTTGGGATTCATTTTAAAAGCACTGAGTTTATGGAAATAGCACTTCCTGTAGATTCGCTCATACCATATCTGGAATATTATATTCACAGACATAATATTTTCAAAGGGAAACAATCTGGAATATATCCAGATGAGGATAACCAAGACAGTGGGGTGCCCTCAAAATAGTGATTTAATTTTTAAGTAAAATCTTAAATTTCAAGAATTGTATAAGAGTTTATCAGGAGCTAAATAACTAGATAAAACAAGGATTACCCTATCATTTCACATGCTCCCCAAGAGGCCAGAGAGCCGTTTGTCAGGGATGCCGTCAAGGCAATTCCAGGATCCGGTGGGAAGCTGAGAAACTGATCTTTAAGGTATTTTCCACTCCAGAATGTTTTTACTCCAACGATTTTAGGACCCTTAAATGGTTATACAAGGTTGATGATTTTTTACTATAAAAATGGCAATTTCACATAGTTCAACTTTTAAGTCCAGGTATTCCAGGGTGACAATCAATGTCACTCACCAATGAGCTTACCGGGCAACTGTGTGTTCACTTAGAAACCAAGCATGTCAATCACACTCTTCTAGGTAAACAGATACTTTGTGGGGTGCCCTCCCTGCATTTAAGGGTTCATGGAGGCAGGCATTGGCCTTCCCTGCATGGTCACAGTTGGAAATGTGGATCTAGTGTGTAGGGAATAGATTGAGCTGAACTTAAAATTTAATATAGTTATTATTTAGCATCATAGGTTAGATAACCTGCACAAACTCACAGCATAAACTGTCACATCCTGTTTTACAATTCACATTTTCACAATTATTTTAGTCCCCAGGGTTATATTTATGAGTTTTCAACACTGGTTATTTCAGCAGAAAAAGATAGGTACAACATTCAGTTTCTTTGGACAAAAATCCATAGGAACTTATCTCATGTGCTTTACATCATTCAGTTATTGTGGGAAGAATATAGAGAAATGTATCAATGTAAATAACAATCTACCCAACCTCAAATTTAGTTTCCTAAACAAGCTTTCTTCAAGTTTACATAACAGATACTACTTTCCTATTTGTGTGAAGAACAACTAAAACTTCAGGTCATGATAAAATTTTTTTAATGAATATTACTGTTTATAATGCTAAGGGACAACTAAGCTTCCTACCACGTTCCGACACAAGAGCAAAATAAAATAGCTCCACATTAGATCAGACACATACTGGGCACTGTTGCACAAATGGGTAACGCCTTCAAGGGGTTTTACATGGTAGTAGCTCCTGCGGCATTAAATTGTAACAGCCCCGGGGCCCACATATTTGAGTTCCTGCCAGTGCACAGGAAGAAAGGAGTAACAAGCAATACAATATCACAGCTTAGAAGAGAAGGCAAGGGCTTACTTGAACTAGTTACAATGTTTTCATGTTTCTTGGGGCAATTAGGATTTCCCCTTTAATTTGCAAGTACCAGATGGAGGGATGGGGAACCGCTTTTATTTTCAAAGAATGGAAAAAAAACACAAGTCTTTATACATGTTGTTCAGTGAAGGTCATCAGTGAGCTACATACTCCCTCCCACCCTCTGAATAGATTGGAACTCAGTTTCCTCAATCACCTGCTTCTACCTTTATGGGTAGAGGAGACCCTGAATCGCCAAGCAGAATCCCAAAAGTCATCTAGAGTCTTGTTCTAAATTTCAACTGGGAGGCAAAGTGTTTATTCCAAAGCGCAGACTTGACCATGCTTAATTAGCCTTGGGTAGGCAGGAGGGGCCCCGGTCATACCTGCACAGGTGGTGCATTGAAGTTCAGGACTCACCTGAGCTGTAGCTGTCAGTAGATGACTGAGAAATGGAACGAGACAGAGAGCGACGTCCAATTTTGCTGGGACGTTTGTTGAATTCTTGCTTCTGGTCAGCAAACTGGATCTGCTAAGAAAAAGAACTCTAGTTATCTAAGGGAAAAGCACCTCCATTCCGAGAGCAATTCAAGCAGCTGACCTGACGGTGTCAGCCCCTATCTGGAATGTGAAGGTGCTGGAGAGAATGATTTCTCATTCTTCACCTTCCACCAAATTTAAATCTTCAATCCACTCTCCGATGACTATATACTTTTTACACAAACCTGTGACCCCCCCAAAAAGGAGAATGGGATGTTCTGGTTAAAATTAATTTTTAGAAAGTTGAATCATATTCAGAAATCCTTTCTATAGTTTCACTGGAAACTAAAGCTGGAAAGAATTTTTGAGACTATCTATTTCAATATTCACATATCTGGATGAAAAACTGTACAGAAAGGGAAAGTGACTTGTATTCCAGGTTTTAAGATTCTCAGGAAATGGTCTAGTTCGTACAATGAAAACAATCTATACGCTCTCCACTTAGACAAAAACTTGCCTGGATCACATTCAGATCCTGACTATGCCATTCATTAGCTCTGTGTGTTGGTCGAGATGCTCCTGTGAGCCTCATTTTTCTCAGAAATACAGCGAAGATAAAAACACCTCACAAATTTTGGAGAGAGTTAAATGAAACAATGTACAGGCATAATTTGTTCTATTGCACTTCACAGATGTTACATTTTTTGGTTGTTTTTTGGTTGTTTTTACAAATTGAAGGCAAGACTCCCCACCAGGAAAAGGATTACAACTCATTTTATTGTGATGGTCTGGAAACCAACCTGCAGTATCTCTGAGGTGTGCCTGTATGTAAACTGTGAAGCACAGCAGGGGAATCAATAAATCCACTTCCCCACTCCCGCCCCCACAGTTCCCAGCTCTCACAGCTCTTGCAGGTCGTCACTGTAATTTTTAAAGATGTATTGATTAGCTTTTCAGTACTAGTAAATACAGTAAACATTAATTATTTTTAATGTTTGCTATAAAAAATCTAGAAGCTACAAGATTGATCATGTATTAACTATAATATAACAGACGTAGCAGGAATGAGTGAATAGACTGTGTATGCATAAACCTCGATACTTGAGATTGCATTTTGGACAATTATCTGATGACTTTCTTGCACTTTGATCTCTTCCTCCTACTGCTGCAGGTTCCAGCTGACACTTTATAACGCTTTACCAAAGTTCATATCATTTCAACAAATACCACATTTTGCTGTGTATAATGCGTACTTTTTTGCCCAAATTTTTGCCCTCATTATATATGGGTAATATACATAAAATTTCTTGTACCTTGTATTATCTTGTATCTGTTTTTGTGTTTTGTAATTATTTGTTACATAAAATTTCTTGTACCATATGTTCAAAAATAAATGCTAAAATTCTTTTTTTAAAAAAAGATTTTATTTATTTTTAGAGAGAGGAGAAGGGAGGGAGAAAGGGAGGAAGAGAAACGTCACTGTGTGGTTGCCTCTCTCGTGCGCCCCCCACTGGGGACCTGGCCTGCAACCCAGGCATGTGCCCTGACTGGGAACTGAACTGGCGACCCTGTGGTTTGCAGGCCAGCACTCAATCCACCGAGCCACACCAGCCAGGGCCTAAAATTCCTTTATAATACAAAAAGTAAGCATCTAAACATAAAAAAATAAATAATTGAATTAAAAAATTGAAATGAAAGATTTTTTCCTGAAAGTTTGGGCCAAAAATGTGAGTGCCCTCTCTACACAGGAGTACATTATACACGGCAAAATACAGAACTCCCCCCCGCCCCCAATTGAATGTTCGCATAACTGCTTAGATTATTCTGGATCCAAGGTGGCAGGGAGGTGGGAAGTACGGAAGATCTGACAACTGATTCTACCTTTGGTAATAAAAAGATGGCTCCCTGGTGGGCAGAACACAGACACAGCATAATGAGAATGAGAGCAGTAACTGCTGCTCATTTCCTGCGTTAGAAGGAACTTTTGAGTCACTTGAGTACTGAGACAAAGGGACCAACGCCAAGCTGCATTAGCTTAGCACGTCTTTTAGGGGAATTCAGAGCATTTTCTGAGCTGTAACAACAAAGCCCGTGTAGTACTTTCAAGTCTGTAAATTATTTTCAGCAATAGGAAAATTCACTGGATTAGAAGCTCTTTGCAAAATGAAAAATGGCAAAACTGATTATTTTGCTCAAGTAGCAATTTGTTCCAAAAAAAGAAAAAGTGCCCTCTCTATGCACTCCTATGGGATATACCTGAGCTTCCATATACATCTCCCATCACAGCACTTATCACACTGAATCTCACTATCTACCTGTATCCTGTATAAGCCAGCAGCTCCATGAAGGCAAGAGCTGTGCATCTTACTCACCCTTACATTCTCGGACACAAATGCCCGCCTGACACATGGTAGGCAATCAATCATGTGCTGAAATAAATCTGAAGTAGCCTCTTCTACCTTCACTGTATGTGGTTGAATATTAAGCAAACATGGTAAGTATGAGCCCAGTCTGAAGTTAAAAGAATTCTT
The DNA here is from genome assembly GCA_007922815.1 of Macrotus californicus. NCBI lineage: Eukaryota > Metazoa > Chordata > Mammalia > Chiroptera > Phyllostomidae > Macrotus > Macrotus californicus. The sequence goes on from VMDR010009249.1 coordinate 30,223, forward strand.
AAGGGCAAAAAAAGTTGGGAAGGGGAGAGAGGTGGGTGTGAAGAGGTGGGTGTGAAGAGTGGGGTGCAGGATAGCAGTCACGCTCAAAACTCGGGCTTCCATTTCACCAACCTTGTTCAAGACAATGACTTGTCTTTATTCTTTTTTAGAAGCCCATCTAGGAAAAGGAATATTAATGGACTTTCCAAAGGTCACAATGAGTCACTAACTTGAGCAGTGCCAAAAAGAGTAATGTAAAAATAGAGTAACAGATAAACTCTGCCTGAGGAACGTTAACAGCCCCCTCCCACCCACGCACCACTAGAGGGGGCCAGTCACCCCACTTCTCTAGGATCAGGGTGGGTGGGCTCACTTCCGTTTTCCCCAATAACACAAAACCACGCGGCTGTCTAGCTGCGTTGTCATCAACCCAAACCCGGTTCCCCAAGCTGAGCTCTATTCTCTACAGTCTTCTCCACGTAGTTACTCCTTCCACTTGGGTCAAATGCAGGCCCTCTCTCGGCACTAAAGGAGACTACGTACGTAGGCTTTCTCCACTCAGAGACATAGGGCTCTAAATTTTACTTGTTAGACCCTGAACTCCAGTTTCTTTAGAACAGAAGACTATTAGACAGAGGCTAACCACTTATGCAGACTGTTTTCCAATCCTCCAGAGAAATAAATGTTTATCTTTTACTGACAACCAGAACACATGTTTTAAGTAGGTCATCACCTGCCCTCAATAATGTTATTACATTCCTCATCAACAGTTCACCTAGTAACACAGTATCGTACTCACCCTGGCTGGGGTACTTCAGTAGATTCTGCCCCTAACTTCCCTATGAGTCTGAAATCAAGGAGTCCTTTAAGGTAATCCCCGTATTTTCCCTTTAGAGAGAACTGCCTAATTCCAAGAGGCATCAAGGCAAGGGAGCGACAGGGACTGTTAGGAAAGGGGCGGCTCACCTCATGCCAGAAGGAGGGCTGAAAGCAGGAAAGGAGGGAAAAAACAGTTGGCCTTTCACATTAATGGCTATAGCAGCAGCAAGACCAGTAAATAAGAGCGTAGTCTCACCTGGGCTTTAATCCCAGAGTTGCCACTGACAATGTATTTCTTCTTGTTGCTCAGCATAGTGACATGACCAGCCCCACTGCCACCTCTCCGGTCCAGGGACCCTTGTGGGTAGGCCTTTAAACTTTCTGCATCAGCAGTTCTGTTGGCTCTGGTTCATTTTTTTTTTTTGGTTGGGGGCTGGGGTGCTACCCTTTCCTGGACTCCTTGAAGCTGTTCAACAACCCCTCCAGCAGTTGAACCCAATTTAATAAGGCATTTCTGTTAGTGGCTCATCAGCCATTCCTAATTCTGGTGGCTGTTTTGCTTTTATTTTATTTTTTCCTTACACACCTAATTACACGGATCCTCTGACCTCTAAACCTTAGCAAGCCCCTTGACAAGGCCCAACTTGCTCGTGAATAACAATAGTGTATTTATATAACCTGGGCACTTTTTTGCCTGCTATAATTACCTAGTTAATTAGGTTCCTTTTTAACCTCACCTCCTCCTTTTCCATTTCAGATGATTTCTGTTAACCTAGTCTCATTAGAAAAAAAAAAATTCACCACAGACCATTAAAACAATGAGGGGATTTATTAAGATGGTAAGGAAAAACACGGTGCAAAGCGCTCAGGCAGCCCCTGCCATGCCGTGCACTCTGTGTCCTTGGGTTAGTCAGACGGGGGCCTATACATTTAATTGTGCTTCTTTTATAAGGGTTTTGACATTCGATTTCTAGTCCCATCTCCAGGTTGTTGCTGATGAGGTGCTGAAATGACTGTATTTGTTCTTCCAAAAAAGTCTTTCAAAAATTGTGTTTTGCGGAAGGTATGACTACGAAGGGGAGTTTTCGCCTCAGAGTCCCCAGGATCACAATGACCTTGTTACATATCAAACAGTCAAATGAAAGGGCAGAGAATCACATTACTTATTTGTTGATTTCTGAAAGGGGGCCAGTGAACAGGAAATCTATATTCAACTGTAATTTATAGAGACAGGGTGGGAATGTGATTGGAATTCTTCCTAAAAAAAAAAAAAAAGAGAGAAAGAGAGAATGAGAGAGAGACTGTCTGTTGAGCAGAAGAAAGAACATAAAACAGTAGATTCTTTTTTTAGAATAATCCTTATTTTGAGAGAAAAGGTCTCTGGAAGAACAGAATAAAGGAAAGAAAACTAATATTTATTAAGTGCCTACATACAGCCCTGTGTATGCCACTTCTATTAATCAGCATAAGAATCTTAAAATATAGGTATTAGTAACCCCATTTGACAAGTCAGGAAAGCGCAGCACAAATCACTTGCCTACGGTCTCACAGGAAGTAAATGACGGGCCTAGCCCACAGGAGCCTGTGTTTAGCTCAGAGCTGCAGCTCTCCCCACTATACCCACACCCAACGATGCTCATCAGAAGACCAAAAACTCCCCTGGTCCCAATCTTGGGTGCATTAGTCCTGCTTCATTCTTCTTAATTTAATTACTCCTTACATTTACTTTATCAGACTGGGTCTCAGAAATGACATCATTCCAGATGATCTTGGAGCCCTGATCAAATCACAATTCTGAAATGGCTAATCATATAAGAATTTTAAAGGTAACGGCCCTTTAATTGGCAACTCTGTCCAATGCCACCACCAGAAATGAAAACAAATTCATTGAATTCAATTATTGATGTTCACCATCACCCATGACAATGCTGATCTCTTACTCAGAATTTCAAGAAATGAGATAGACCAATATTTTTCTGCTCGCTTGCTGAATCTCTAAACTTCCGCTCGTGATAACCAAGGATGTTCCCCCTCGACACCCTCAGGCGGTTCCTCACTTTCCTCACGCAGGTGAAAAGGAATTCTTTGGTACAATGGCTTAAGTCACTAGACTTGCCCCAAAGGGTGCTGCAGATATCCACAACACTCAACCACAAGACATTTTAGGGTACTATTACAGACAGGAAAAGCCGTGCCACTTAATGAGTTTATCTAACAAAGTGGTTCTCAAACTTCAGGGGCTTCAAAATCACCTGGAAGCCTTATTAAAACACATTGCTGGACCCCCCTCCAAGTTTCTGATTTAGTAAATCTGGCTGGGGCCCAAGATCTTGCATTTCTAACACGCTGCCAGGTGACGCTGACGCTGCTGGTCTGGGGACCGCACTTTGAGAAGTGCTGCTCTAACAAAAAGGCCCTATTTCTCTCCACTCTCCTTAGCCACCCACCTGGTCCTATCATTGGCTACACTAGGGAGGCGAATGCAAAGGCAGAAAAGAAAAGGTCATTTGAAAAGTCAGACATTAGAATGAGGTGAACCGTCACAACCAACACAGGCTATCGAGAGAACTGGGTCTAATTCTGATTTCCATAATTTAAGGCTGTCAAAACAGATGTTTAATACCTTAAGAAAAACAGAACTTCTGTGGAGGGTAAAAGATCTATTTAACCTAGAGAGGATCAATCAGGCCAAGAGAAAACAGTTAATTCATTTTCAAATACACGAAGGATGAAGATCAGAGGTCCTTACTCTCTGTATCTCCATTTCTTAACATTTCCAGCACTTAACATCTATAATCCTCATTTGAAAATTGGGAACAGTAACACCTACTTTGCTTATCTCAAATGTGTGCTGAGAAATAAAATAATGTATCTGAGAAGGTTTTGAAGACTACATAACACACAGTATAAAATACTAACCTTTCTGTTTGTTTAGGTCAAAAGTTCTTTAGCTACAGCCATGGATGTCTAGGCGCGCACCCCCCCCCCCCCCCCCCA